>CM067574.1:20615306-20702324 GCA_034336665.1 Luscinia megarhynchos | reverse complement strand
GCTTATTAACTACAGTCTCTGTGTTTCTCACATCTGTGTGCTTATTTCTCTGCTCGTGGAGTTGTTAGTATGTTTCTGCACATGATATGGCTTCACATTCTTTGCTGGAATCCACTTAGGTCCTGTTCCTGGGGAAACACAAGCATACTCTTTACCACAGCTTATTAGAGAAAACGGACCCTCAATTTGTCTTGTTTCTGGGTTTCTGATAAAAACGAAAGGATTTTCTTTCAGCCTTGCCTGTGTACTATTAGAAAAATGCCTAAAAATTGATATATTTGGCTCTGCAAGGAACTGTTAAAAAAAATAAAAACATAAAAAGCTTTATTTAACCACATCTGGGAAGTTGCCAAGGTTATTCCCCCTCTCTGTTTATCTAGAAGAGATTTTATAGTGTGATGTGTTTTTTTAGTAATAGCTTGACTCTTGGGAGAATAAGGAATACTAAACTGTGGTGAACGCCCTACTCTATTAAAAATGTAGCTAATTTTTGGGCTGTGTATGCAGGACCATTATCTGTCTGTATTTCCTGAGGTACTCCTAAAGAATCAAATGCTTGAAAAAAATGTTGACATGCATGATTAGCTGTTTCTCCTGTGTGTAAGGAGGTGAAAACTGCAACAGAGAAAGTGTCTACTGATACATGGATATTTTTAACTTTCCCAAAAGATGGATATTTGGTAATATCTGTTTGCCATAACTGCAGGCTTTGCAACCCCCGTGGGTTGTCAGCTGCTGTGGACATAGGAAGTTGCACAAGTTGACAATCAGGACAAGCATTTATAATTGCTTTTACTCGATCCTTAGAAATGTGAAACATTCACATAAGTAGTTGTGTATTTTGATGAAAAAGGGAGTGACTTAATTTAGCTTGTTCAAAAACCTTAGGCCAGATACTTGTAATGGTCATTGCTGTGATACATTGTAAACACTTTTTTCATTAAACGCCTAGTAAGGAATAATGAATTTCAGCCGGAGGTGAGACGGGTATGGACTTTGACCACATAGTTTCAATCACCATCACGGTATGCATAATTTATGCTAAAACTAGCGGCTGGATTGTTTAACCAGTTTTTTAGGATTTTCCCCTAGGCTAGGAGGAATAAACAAGAAAAGCACCCGGCGCCTCTTCCCTGCTGCGACCACCAGAAGACAAGATTACGACCCCCCCAGCAACGGGCCTCGCGGATGCAGAGTACTCCAAGGAAGGACACGCCAGCTGAATTAGAACTGTATAGAAAGACCATGGGGAAAAAGGGAAATTGCGCGCCGTTTGTGGAGCAGTGCCTCCCGGCTGCCCAGCGCTGTTTTGCTTACTGCCGCTTGCTAATAAACTCTAATTGATTAGGACTGACCTGATTCGGTTTTCATTCTCAGTCTATAACAATTGTCAATTTATCTGCTCTTGTGTTTCCTTCTGCTAAGAATCCTGGAAGTGAGGAATGTGCCCTAATATGGGAAACAAATGTTTTTTAGTTCTCTGTTGTATAATTCTGTAAAGATATGTAAGATAATGATACAGATTATCATTGCTAACATATTTTAACATATTCTTTTAACAATATTAGCAATGTAAGTGGAATCTGTAACTAAATTAAAAGGTTCTTGAAAAATCTGAAAAGCTCTAATGACCTCTGCTATCTTGACAATTTGAGGAGAGCCCTCTACTGTTTGAATGCTTGTTTCCCATGACTTAGTTTTTTGATTTTTCTATACTATTACTGATTTGTGTGTTTTCCCTGAACCATCAGTAAAGATTGTTACAGTGTCTAAAGGCACCTCACTCAACATAGGTTTTTTTTGTCGAAAGCTCCACTTGGCTTGCAGCAACCTATGACTCGGAAAGTGGTTATTAGCCATCCTAAATATTTCCTTGGTGAGGTTTCTTGTATTTTTGATGTAGAAATTTCTAGTCCACCATTATGAACTTCTGTAATAACACAGTCTTGAGTTTTTTCCATCTCTTTTTGTGTCAGTGCTACAATTAGCAAGTCGTCCATAAAATCATTGCTTGAGGATATTTCTGTCTGGCATTCTGTTAACATAACCTTTGAAAATTCTCAGGTTGCTGAGTTGCTGCTATCAGTGTGGTCACATGATGGCACTGCACAATCATTTTTGAGTTTCCCAACAATTTTGCATTCTGTCTCCCATATCTTACGGGCATAGCTAAAAGTTTTTCATGTGCTAAATCAAGGTCACCATCTTTGATCACTTTATGCCTGTTATCAGCCCAATCTCTACACTTTAAGTTGTTTTTTGGAGACTCTTTTACAAAAGTCAGGGACACTCTGGGGTCAGCAGAAAACAAATCAATCTCTAGTTTTAAAATAATCTCTTCTTCAGTAGAATCACTGTCTTGCTGTTGCATACCCTCAACAGATTTATAGTTTTCAATTTTCTTATCACTTTCCTCTTCATTAGCAGTTTTAGAAGCATCTAAAGGTAACATAGACACAGTAGAGAGAGCAGCTACAGGAACAACAGAATCTGAAGACTGAGACTGAACAGGGAGAGAAGCTGAGGGAAGCATTGTAGGCAGACTAGGTTGTTTACTGAAAATGTCAACATGTTTATGACTTATTGGAGGAGTTTAGCAGCTGTTAAATCCCTACGAGTAATCGCATCATAGAGTCTTACTGCAACAGAGTCCCAAAGAGACTTGGTAAAAGCAGACACAAAGTCTGTGTCTACAAAATATTTCTGTACCCAGAATAAAAGGTCTTTTAAACTCTTGCTTAGGCACGGCATGAGAATTAGCTCTTATCAGAGCTTTTCAATGAATATAAATGTCTCTCTGTTCCCTGGACATTTCTTGTCCCATGTTCCCCAAAGCTCACCTCTAATCTCACCACAGGTCGTCTTTAGACGGTCTTGAGACAGGCATGAGCAGCAGGTTCGGTTTTCAGTTTTCTTTCAAAAGCCAATATAATCCGTTATTCCTTCATTTCAGGAGCACATAAATCTGTGGATTTTCTGTTTCATTTCAGCAGCCTCTAAATATTGCATTTGGGACATCCCAATAGCTCGATAAGATCGATCGCTTCTCACACATGGAACACTGTTATTGGGAGATCAAAATCACGAGACAAGGAGCAAGTGTGAGACTGTTTAAAAGATACTTTATTGCCTCATAGCATCAGTCTCAAACAAGGGTGAGACATCTAAGATGTTACATTCAATGCCATAATATCAGAAGCTGTCTAATTCTTAGTTCCAATGCCTTATGTTAGTTTTTTAGCCAATCAGAGAATTCTATGAAACTTGGTAGCATCTTTTTTACACCAATCATTACTGGCTTTGCTTTTCATGACTTCGGTACATGTGCCATTTTTTAATCAATCATATAACACTTTACAAACCTACATTGATACATCTTAAGCTTCTAACTAACTTTAAAACAGATTCTATTGCTAGACTTTAGAATCTTTTACTCTCTTACTTAAGAGATTGCTTTGCTAACATACTGCACATCTCTGTTTGCTTAAAACATATATCTACTTGAACTACAAACTCATATGTGGAAGCCCTGGGGCCTGCCAGAGCGTCTTGGGTTGCAATACAGGATGTGACCAGAAATGTGTATTCTATCACCATCTGTTGAAGCCAGGTGGGGCTTATCTGCGTGGGACATCTTAATTGCTAATGGGCCATCTGTTAAAGACTAGGTGGGGCAGTCATCTTTATCTTTTCCACAACCCATTCTCCCTCCAAGAAGATATCATCTGCTAATGGGTCATTATGTCCCACTGTATGACTGATAAAATTATATTACCCCATTGGGAGATGCTGCAGCCAGGGGGAGGAGTCAAGCCTTTCCTACCTGGATAAAAACTCAGATTTTGAACACCAAATCAGCCTTCTTTCCACTGGATTCTAGAGGAAAGCAGGACATTTCCACATCATCCCTTGACCTTTGGAGGAATACTGTACCTTCTACAGGAGCACTGCTTCAGCTGAATCAAATCTGCCACTCCAGGAGGACTGCAGCCACTATTTAATCAGACTGCTACAAACACCCTGACTGACTGATGGGGTGTCAGGTTGTATTCTGAATCTGTCAGTGTTTTGGGCTTGTTCTCTGTAATACTGCATTTCTATTTTAGCTTTTCCTAGTGAAGAACTGTTATTACTAATTTCCATATCTTTGCCTGAGAGCCCCTTAATTTTAAAATTATAATAATTTGGAGGGAGGGAGTTTACATTCTCAATTTTCAAATAGAGGCTCCTGCCTTTCTTGGCAAACACCTGTCCTCCTAACCAGGAGAGATTTTGGCGCCCATTGTGAGGCACGAGGGCAATCAAGAGAAAAAAGGAATATCAGCTCTTGAGTAGCCTAATTTTTGTGTGTTGGATACAGAAACCTCATTAGGTGTCATCATGTGGTCTAGCTTGCCCTGGTTCAGGTAACACGTGGTCGTAGCTGTATTTCTCCCATTTGCAGACCCTTATCTAAATATGGGCCCTATTACTAAGACTACTGTGTCTGTTATGCAGTTTGCTTTATGGATTAATAAGGTGAGGAATTCATAGATTTTTAACTTCCTTTGGAAGGTGGGCACATGGATTCAGGACTATCGGACTCTAAATGTATGTTTTTGGGATTACTTTAATAACAGTACCTACTGTGAGGGAATTGCACCACAGAAAATTTTCTCCCCAATCTTCATCCAGTTTTTTGGGTCTACCCCAGCAGTTTTTGAAAGGTTCACATTCCTCTGAATGTTAATGATATCATACAGTGGCTGGTGCTACTGATATGCCTGTTCTATTTAACATTCAGAGATAGGGGGATATGGGCTCTGATACATACCCAGAAAAATAGAGATGCTGCCTCAGAGCCTGACACTGCCCCAGAGACTAGAGATGCTGTCCTAGAGCCTGATCCTGCCCCAGACCCCACCTCAAAAATAAACTACCCAAATTAGATGGAAGTAATGGAGGAGAAGATGCTCCAGATGCTGAAGGAGTACTTTTTCCCCAGCTGGTGAGAAACCCTCCCCATGCCCTAAAGAGGGAGAGTCGGATGGTGCTGCAGTGAAACCCATAAATGCTACATCTGACCAAGTTTCGGCTGAACGGCAGGGGCAGTCCCAGCCAGCAGCAATCCACCCTGTAGAAACTAGGAAATTGAAGAAGAAAATAAAGCACCTAGAAAACAAGAATAAGAAAGGTGAGCTCTCGAAAGCAGGAGAGGAGGCAGAGATTGAGATTGTCACCGAGTCCTTCTTGTACAAAAGTCTATGTAATCTGCGAAAAGTCATTGTATGACAGGGCCATAAGGCTTTTACAACCTGGTTACTCCAAATCTGAGACCTTACAGGAACAGGTGTGCAACTGGATGGAACTGAGGCCAGGAATTTGGGATCCTTGGCCCAGGACTCAGGTGTGGACCAGATATTCGTAAGGGAGCAAGGCCTCCTTTCCCTCTGGGACTGGCTTTTAATGAGTGTGAGAGAGAAGTTTGTCCACAAAGAGAGAATGCAGGAGCACTACCGTAGAATGCGCTGGAAGACCCCTGAGGAAGGGATCCAGCAGCTGAGAGAAGTGGCAGTATTAGAGGTACTCTTTGGGAGAGATGGACAGCATGGCAATGACCCTGACAAGGTCAGGTGCACAGGGCAGATGCTGTAGAATTTGGCAACCCTGGGGCCATCTCAATATACCACCTTCATTGCAATGATTAATGCTGATAGCCACCAAGAGACAGTGGGTTCTGTTGCCAACAAACTCAGAAATTTTGAGAGTATGATGAATGGCCCGATGCAGGCTCATGCCTCTGCCATTGTTAAGGAGCTCAAAGAGGAGCTTAAAGAGAATATGAGAGGGATGAGGGAGGAGATGAGGAAGATCAATGCAACACCAGTGCGAGTCACAAGGCCCAGATCTAGAGCGCAACACCTCCCAGCTAGGAGAGAGGGTACACCCCATGAGCTGACATGTAGTTCTTTCTGTGTAACCATGGGGAAGACATGAGAAAATGGGATGGGAAACCCAATTCTGTTTTGGCAGCATGGGTGCGTCAAGTCAGGGAGGGAAGCACTAACCAAAGTTCTACTAAACTGAAGGTAGCCTTGACCTTCCATAACCAAGGTGCAGGGTATTACAGAAGGGAAGATAATCTGTCAAACCCACTTGAAAAAACCTTTACTATGTATGCCCAGGAAGGAAATAATAACCAGGGCTAGAGGGGCCCTGCCTCTAGCCAGGAAGAGGCATGGGATAACAAAATCTGTTAGACCATATAGATCTGATTACCTGACACATCAGAGCCACAAAAACATAAGGCATTAGTTGATACTGGTTCACAGTGTACCATAATGCCATCAGAACCTGTGGGGGAAGAACCTGTTTCCATTGTTGGAGTGACGGGGGAATCACATTATGCAAATGGTAATAAAATAAGAGGTAGATAATGTCTTGAGTTGCAATACAGAATGTGGCCAGAAATGTGTATTCTATCACCATCTGTTGAAGTTGAGTAGGGTAGTGACCCTTATCTCTGTGCCACCTATTATCTACTAGTGAGCCATCTTTAAGACTAAGTAGAGCAATCATCTTTATCTTTCCCACAACCCATCCTCCCTCCAAAAACATATCATCTGCTGATGAACCATTGAGTCCCACTGTATAACTGATAAAATTACATCATCCCATTAAAAAATGCTCCAGCCAGGGAGAAGAGCCAAGCCTTTCCTACCTAGGATAAAAAACTGAAATTTTGGACAGCAAAATACCGTCTTTCCATTGGATTCCAGAGGAAAACCGAACCTTTCCACACCATCCCTGAACCGTCAAATAAAACCCCTGCACTCTTCTACAGAGCCACTGCTTCAACTAAACCAGATCTGCTACTGCAGGAAGACTGCAGCCACCATTTAATCAAACTGTATTCTGACTCTGTCAGTGTTTTGAGATAGTTCTTCGTAATACTATATTTCTAATTTAATTTTCCTAATAAAGAACTGTTATTTCTAATTCCCCTATTTTTGCCTAAAAGCCCCTTAATTTCCAAATTATAATGATAATTTGAAGAGAAGGGATTTACATTCTCCATTTCAAAGAAAAGCTTCTACCTTTATTGACAGACACCTATCCTTCAAACCAAGACTGAAGGAAAGTGCCTATTGCAGGGTGTGTGCCTGCAATTTTATGGGTGCAGTTTGCAATTGTAGGCAGCAAGATCTTTCTCAGCTGGCACTTTTGTGAGCTCAGATTTTGCCAGATGCTTTCAAGTTTATTAGCGGACTTTCAGAGGATGAAAAGCTTTGTTAAAGCAAAGAAGTTTGTATTTCCCTTTGAGTGTGCTGCAAAGAAAAGTATGCAGTTAGAAGGTGAAGATCAGTGAAATCTTTTTGTGCTGGCACTGTAGATTTGAGAGTTTTAACTTCGGTTTGCACCGGGGAGTTTCGAGCTGCGGTGGTGTGTTTCCTTCTTTTGCGAGTTGACAGTGCCATCGCGTGGTTGTTTTGATGAGCCCTGACACTGCCCAGGGAAAGGCAAGCGCTTTCTTTTCCTGGTCCCATTTGTAGGGGACAGTGCGTGGATGAGCTCCGCTGTGGATCACGGCTTTTGGAAACTGACAGAATGGGCTCCTGCATGTAGCAAAAGAAGAAGAGGAATCTTTTCATTGTTGGCTGAGCAATTTATAAGCTGCAAAAATAAGGCAATTGCAGCACAGCCTCTTCCTTTTAGAATGCTGTGTGATTAGCTATGCGGCTTGCACACACTGAACTGCATCCACCTCCCTGGAGATAAGCACTTTCTCTCAAGCTCTACATACCATCTTACCCTCTCGCAGATCGCAACCCACTTTAAAACGCTGAGCAACGGCTTGCAAAGAAAAAGTCCTACAACTAAAAGCCAGTGCTGTCCCTTTGCCTATAAATTAGACAAAACATGCTAGTGATTAGCACTTTCCTTCTCAACTCTATATTTAGCAGCAGCACATTTTCTCACAGTGGCGGAGTCTATTGTTACAGCAAAGCATTTCCAGCTACAATTCAGACTGAGAGATGTATCAGGACAGAAGGCATTTGCTGCACTACCCTCTTCCCTTTGAAACCCAATATAAGCAGCTCAATCATCTTCACACACTTTCAGTGTTGCTAGTCCAGGCAGCTATAAATCACATGGAGGGAAGTGGTGGGACAGAAGTAATTTTTAAAGTACCCCTTCTCTTAGTAGAATTTAAGTTGAGCACAATGCACTGCAGCTCTGTATCTTCTTTTCCAGCTAGACATTCTGTTACGTTTTTCACTCTCACATCTTTGTTTCAAACATCCAACAGCTGTGCCTATAAATAAAGGCTATAGAAGTAAAAGCCAGAGCAGAGCTGCACTTTCTGCTCACTGCACATAAGCCACATCAAACTCATCAATGTACTCTTTCTATCTGTTTTCTACTAAATCCACCAGAGCGTCCTCTGGATCTCAGGGCCTAAATGTAAGGACAATTTTTTCCACAAAGGGCTGAAAGAGGAATAGGTAGCAGCAAGTGCAGCTCTTGTTGAACTTCATCCTACCGACTGATAATGTAAATATGTCAAGCAGGGCAGTGGCAGCCACGCTTGTCTTGCAGCCTGTAATCTGCTCACACCAGCCTGGTGCTCTCCTGTTCATTCCTCTCTTTTGGAACCTCTCTTTCATTCTCCCAGATGTGAATCGTTGTCTACTTCTCGCATGAAACACTCTGCCAGCAGCGAAGGGCTCCAGCAAACTGCTTCAGCTGAAAGATGCTTGGGCCATGCACTTACCTACTCAGTGCTACATACGCCCTACTGCCACCCTTGTGGTGTCACAGAGAGAGGGACGCTGGGCCTGACACCTCTGTGGTGTCACAGCCACTGCTGTGTCATAGAGAGGGTGACGTTGTGGCTACCAACGCTGTGGTGTCACAGACAGGGGAATGCTGGGGCTGCCCACTTTTGTGGTTGCCAATAGCTGGCCTGAAAGTCTCACAGTTATAATGAATTCCAATTTTATAACTGAAAGGTAAGTAATTATATAAGTACCTTAATTATGTAACTTGACCAGTGTGGACCGATGGAGAGCAGGCCTAGACCATTGGGACACAAGCAGCTATTGGCTGTTTGGCCGGGTGCCAAATGGTTCAAACAATAGGGATTGACTGAGCAGATCTTCAGACCTATATAAGGAAGAGAGCACTTGATAAAGGTTGGCAGTTGCGCATGACCCTTGGGGTTCTATGTCACATTCCTGCCTCCAAAATCAAAGCGACAACCTACTCCTGCTCCGCCCCCATTAGCTCTGCCAGCACCTACTGGGGACACAAAGGCTGAGAGAAAGAGTGAGAACTGCAGAAGGCCTTGAGCTGGGAGAGCCAGTGGAATAGAGCCTGCACAGATGGACAGACAAGTAGAGGCTGTGCATCCCTGGGAGTAGATTCCAAAGGCTCCAGGAGCTCTGGCAGCCTTGGGGCCAGGAGAATTCAGTGAGGAAACTGGGCGATGTTGGAGGAGCCTGCGGGGAGAGAAGGAAGTAAGAAGGAAGGATTCCAGGAAAGATTCCAGGAAGGATTCTAGAAAGAATTCGAAGAAGGGAAAGAAGGATTCCAGGAAGGATTCTAGGAAGGATTCCAGGAAGGAACGATTCCACAAGGAAGGAAGGAATGGAAGGAATGGAAGGAATGGAAGGAAGGAAGGAAGGAAGGAAGGAAGGAAGGAAGGAAGGAAGGAAGGAAGGAAGGAAGGAAGGAAGGAAGGAAGGAAGGAAGGAAGGAAGGAAGGAAGGAAGGAAGGAAGGAAGGAAGGAAGGAAGGAAGGAAGGAAGGAAGGAAGGAAGGAAGGAAGGAAGGAAGGAAGGGAAGGAAGGAAGGAAGGAAGGAAGGAAGGAAGGAAGGAAGGAAGGAAGGAAGGAAGGAAGGAAGGAAGGAAGGAAGGAAGGAATCTGGTTCTTACCAGCACCTGGACCTTGAACTCTGGTGTTTGCTAGCACTGCTCGTGCCCAGATCCAGAAATGTCCCTGTGCTGGCACAGCCCAAGTCTTGCAATTTGCTGGCATGGAAAGCTAAAATCTGGTAATTTCCCAGTGCCGGCACCGGTGCTGCCAAATCCAGTGATTTGCCACTGCCCGGACTCTAGATCCAGCAAATTCCCAGCGCTTGCATTGTCCAAGTCTGGCATTTGCCAGCACCAGTGCTGCCCAGATCCAGCAATTTCCTGCTGCTGGTGCACTTGGGGGAGGGTCTGGCTGCTCAGGAAAGGGGGCCTTGACCCAGGAACTAATTGTTTTTTATTTTTTTAATCAATTCCGCCTGGCAGCTCTGGGCAGAGCTCTGTAACTGTATCTGACACTTGTCTGTGGCACAAGACTCACCGAGCAGAATAAACCACATCAACCCAGACTGGGGATGCTCAGTGGCCGGTCAGTTCTTACATCTATGGACTGGCCTCTCCAAGTGATTAGACAATAGTGACCAGGAAGGATTTATTGACTCCTCGCTATCAGGGAGTGTGAAACAACAGGACGGAAACACAGGAATAAATAAAATATATTGACCTAATCTACAGAATGTTCTGCAGACAAGTCAGAGGTTACAACCAAACAAGAGAGTTCCTGGAACATCAACAACTCAAAGGAATGTTTGAATAATGTGTAAACTCATGATTAGGCACGTATCCCAGAAATGTAACACTATATAGAGAAGGATGCTTTTCATTGATACTGTGTTCTTTGGCTATTTGTCAAAGCCACCTGAGAGCTGGGTATTTTTGTCCCTTGATTTATCCCTTATTAAACTTTTAAAATTCTAAATCGTGAACCTTGTTTTTCACAAGGGGAACATCTCCAGCCCAGAGCTGCCCTGGCCCAGCCCTTGCCATTTCCTCGGGTGAGCTGGGATGTGGGGATGGAATTGTTCTCTGGGATTGCAGTTGGACCCTGGCACAGGTTGGCCCAGGAAGCTGCAGCTGCCCCTGAATCCCTGGAACTGTCCAAGAACCTGGTTGGACAGGGAGGGCTTCCTGCCCGGGAGGGATGGGATGGGATGGGATGGGATGGGATGGGATGGGATGGGATGGGATGGGATGGGATGGGATGGGATGGGATGGGGTGGGATGGGATGGGATGGGATGGCATGGCATGGCATGGCATGGCATGGCATGGCATGGGATGGGATGGGGTGTGCTCTGTGTGTGTGTGTGTGCTGGAGTAAATAAGTTGGGGTGGTGTAGGGTGGGGATGGAATGAATGTCTCGAGCATCCATGGATGGCTCAGAGGCTCAGCTGGGCTGTTTGTGGCTCATCGTCACAGGCCCAGAGCAAACCCAAGCATGCCCATCACTGCTCCAGCCCCAGTTTCAGGGAAATAAATGCCATTTTTGAATATTCCCCTTCCCTGCAACTCAGTCTCTCGCCGCACATTCCCAGAGGGAACTTACTCCATCCTTTCTTCCCACCCTCTCTCTCCAGCACAAATCCTACTTCTCACAGACACAAACTAAGCAGACCTAAGGCAATGTTTCCAGCAGTGGATGTAATTCTGAGCTCCCTGCTCCCTGGATTTCTCCTCCAAGCACGCCCAGGAATCTCACCTCAGCCC
Organism: Luscinia megarhynchos; assembly: GCA_034336665.1. Taxonomy (NCBI): domain Eukaryota; kingdom Metazoa; phylum Chordata; class Aves; order Passeriformes; family Muscicapidae; genus Luscinia; species Luscinia megarhynchos. Next base: position 20,690,762 of record CM067574.1, on the reverse strand, counting down.
ACAAGACCCTCTGTCCTCAAAGCCCTGATGGGACATGGCTCTGGCACCTCATTTCCTCTTCCCTTCCCTTTTCCAGCCGACCAGGCTGCTGGGAATGGCATTACCTACAAAGTTCATCCCAGCAGAAAGGAAAAGAGGAACATGTGACTCACCCGTGCCATGGGCAGGGCCAGAGGGGCCCTCTCGGCTTCGGCTGCTGCAACACCAAAGCTCTTGGCAAAGGTGGGATGAGCTCCATGGTTTTCCCCGTCCTGCAAGACAGAAGAAAAAGGAGGTTAAGTCGCTCTGCTGCGCATTTCTGCCACTAGAACTAATCGACTAGATACTGTCTCAACTTGGTGGTAACTATTTAAACATCATATTAAGAATCACAGGGACACAAGGCTTGGAATTCCCAGCAACTGCTCAGCTTGGCTACTTCAAGGACTTTACCACCACAGGGAACCGAGAACTCCCAGTTTGAGACTGCAATCTGTCCAATCTATTGCATTGAGTGAAATCCCTGCTGGCTTTCCTGAAGACAAATACAAGACATATCTGAAAATTATGGCTTGACCACATGACCTTGGGAGTGGTCATATATGCAAATCCTCCTTTCCCCAGAGTCCCAACACATCTCTCCACACTAAACCTCCCATGCTGTGTGTGTCTATGTGTGCACCACCCTACCATCACATATTCAGCATGAAGGATTCTGGATCTTTAACACTGAAAATAATTATGTTTTTAAAGGTACTTTTTGCAGTAGGGTCTTCTTGCAGACAAAGCAATATTAAAGGGAACAGGAACATGTCTTTGGACATATTTTGAGAAAATTATTAAATTTCACTTTTTTCTCTATACAAAATTGTTTTCAGGTAAAGCTAAGAGAACAAACCAATGGACATTGCTGCTACATACTTTTTGAAAAAATTATAGTATGTGTATATTCTATTGTCAAAATCTCAGGATTATTGTCGTAATAGGATACAGATACATTCATACTTCGGTATGAATGCCATTGGCTCTATAATTTTGGTTAATTTAAACAGCTGCTCTTTATTTAGGAGAACTGTTAGTTATAAATAATTACCACTTCTACAAAGGCAATTGTTAAAACTAAAGGAATTTTCACAGAAAACCTGTATGTTTTCACTGAAGATAAATTCCTTGACAAGTTCTTTATTTATTGAGAACTGGAAATACTATGACCTTACATGTTAATAGCTGTCTACTGGGTACTTGTTTAACTGTTCGGCACTGAAACTGAAAATTTTTGTTCAATTGAAAGTTTATGATGTGGCTTTTGGTAGTGCCTGAGACCATTAATGTAAAGTGTTATGCCATTTTAGAAGATAATTGCTTTTTGCAAAAGGACCCAAGACTGAAATCAGTTTGTCTGTGTTTTTTAATCAAATTAATAATTTAAGCTACCAAATCAAGTCCATGCTACATACAGCCATATCCTTATTAGATGTGCTGAATACCTATGAAAGATCCACCTAGGATCTTTTAATGGCATTGACAGCCTGAAGGGATTAAACAGAGTGTTTTCCTATTATTTGTCTAACAAATTACTGTGAACATGTAGATATGGAGATGCTCATTAATTTGCAGTTCAAGTTAATTTTTGAAACAAAACTCATTAATTTTTGCAGTGCTAGGAGCTCAGTGTGTTGTTACAGTGAAGATATTAAATTAAAATATAGATTAAATTAAAATAAAGATTTTGGTAATTAGGTATTATTTTCTTGAGAGTGGGAGTGTAGCTAAATATTGTTATTTACTTTACAAGATCATAATTACACCTACAAGAGTTTTAATCCTGAAACACAATTAAAGTAGATCTTCAACCACGAAGGTCTAAAAACTGAACACTTTTAGGAAAAATAGAAAACAAAATCAACTGCAAATTACTTTTTCCCAGAAATATGAAACGTGTCATATGAACTCCTGAAAATAGACTACCAAAGATAGAGTACTATTTAAGTAAAATACAGTTAAAAGATGCCGTTGTAAATCTGTGTATGAATAAGAGTGCTGCTCATGGAAATCCCAAGCTTTTGTGTATGAAGCAGGTAAATCTTCAAGCTTGTTTTTCCAAAAGATGTTGAGATCCAAACCTATTTGTGTTATTTTGAAATTATACAGAAATCATTATTTATCTTTACCGAAGATTCTGAAGTTAGGTGAAAGAGAATATACACAAGTCACTGAAATTAAACTGGCATAGCTCAGAAAAAAAAATTGAGTGGAAGAATGTTTGGTTAAAAGGCTTTTAGAGAAAGACATTATTGTGGATTTCTCATTATTTAGATGAGTAAATAATAGCATTGTGTAAGGCAACTTCAAAAAATAATGAGTCCACTCTAAACTCCTGTGGATAAAGAATGAAAAAAGAAGAAGACAAATATTTTAGCCAGGCCTCATTCCTGTGTCTGAAATGGGACAGGTAGGATGTATTTGTTTAAAAATACATTCTTACTATAAGATTAAAAAAAAAAAAAAAGAAGAAGAAAAAAGGAAAGACTCCTGCAACAGGACTTTCTGTTTTTTCACAGTGACTCAAGGGATTTTTTCCTGAAAAGGACCACTGTGTATTTTGACACTACATAAAGATTTGGTTCCAAAGAGCCCCAGGCATGCTGGTGCTGTTGGTGATTCCCAGTTTGTAGCCTGGTTGTGACAATTCACCCAGAAATGTGAGGGAACTCCCAGGGTAGTCCTGAAGCTGCAGCTGTTTGGGCTGGCTGTGTCTTGGCTGGCATCAGCAGAGCGAAGGGAGGGAGGACTTGCCCCTCTTGGAGACTTCACTGTGCTTTTATGGTGAATTACAAATGAGATGTAAGTGAGAAAAGTCTGGAATGTTCTCTTAATGCCCATGTGCAGGGCATCCCCAGCTATGGGTGGAAGAGCATGGGGACAGAAAATGGTTCTGCTTGCTGATAATTGCTGGGATTGCTTTAAGTGGGTGCCTTTTTATCTTTCCTTGTTCCACCCAATTACATCCTGTTTAAAGCCATTCAGCTTACTGCTTCGAAGAGAAGCTCATCCTTGCATAATTCTCACCAGAGCTTCTGGGTGGGTACCTGAGCTACTACTGCTAACTTTCATTGGTTACCTCTGGGGAGGTGCTGGGAAGAGGCTTGCAGAGCGTGTTATGTCCTTCTATGATGCCTTTCCCTATAATCCCTCTGAAGCAGCTGCAGGGAGGGATCTTGGTGGGAGCCCCAGGCCAGAGCATGAGACCTCACCACACTTTGCATGCCAAGGGTTCGGGGACCTGTGGTACAACAGGGTGAGCGACACCCAGAGCTACGGCAGGAGAGTAAACAGAACCGAGGGAAATTGCATTCACTGAAATGTACAGGTCTGGATGTGGTCTGGCTGAGCAGTTGGTGATGGTGAGCTGTGTGAGAAAGCTGTGTTCCTGAGTTCTGAACTGTTTAACAATGTATAAACATATTTTAAGGTTTAAGGTATTGCATAACATCACTCATCAAGTGTTTTAGTTGAGAATTGAGTGAGGAGCTGGTACACAATGAGCTGGCAGTGCCCAGTCCATCAGCTGGCAGTGCTGCTGCCCAGTCCTCAGCGCCTGCAAATGGGACAGGTGTGGGAATTTCCATACTGGGCTGTAGGTGGAAGTGCCATGTCTGTGTGTGCAGAAGTGCCCGTGTCCCTCGAGTCCCTCCTGCGGGGTGTGTCACTGCCCTGCACTGGCACCTGCAGGGGAGGGCTTGGCAGGAGGGACAGTGCCATAGCACTGGCATTTTAGAGAAATGGGGTACAAATAAGCTCTCACCTCTGCGGGTTATAATTCAGTTATCTTTGACTTTCATAAGAGGAAAAAACACTTCCTTGTGATTGTTCAGCCTGGAGAAGAGAAGACTTTTGGAGTAACTTGACTGCAGCCTTCCAGTACTGAAGGAGCTGCAGGAAAGATGGAGAGAGACAATTGGCAAGGGCTGGAGGGACAGGAGCCAGGGAATGGCTCCCAGTGCCAGAGGGCAGGGCTGGATGGGATATTGGGAATTAGGAATTGTTCCCTGGCAGGGTGGGCAGGGCCCTGGCACAGGGTGCCCAGAGCAGCTGTGGCTGCCCCTGGATCCCTGGCAGTGCCCAAGGCCAGGCTGGACACTGGGGCTGGAGCAGCCTGGGATAATGGAAGATGTCCCTGCCATGGCCCTTCCAGTCTGGTGTTTAAAGTCCATTCCAAATACAACCCATTCTATAATTCTAAACTCAATATTTGTCAGAGTCCAAGGCAGTTGCCAATCTGACTGGTGGTATCAGTGCTCAGATACACAGGCGAACCTTATATAAGAGTTCAAATTCAAGTGCACAGAGAAATATGCCAGAGAACAATGTCATCTCACACAGGATTTTTAGCTGGCAAATGTTTACTAAATTTCTGCTCTCTAATGGAGGTTACCTGTATATTCTCTTGATGGTCTATTATTACATTATCAGGTAAGTGTTACTTGCATAATGGTGCATGAGTGGCATGAGTGGTAGTAATTACTTGTGGTTTCAAGGGCAATGTCAGATGCGTTTAGCGTCTCTGTCTTTGGTGGCAGTTTCATCCACTCATGTTAAATGTCTTTTTTCACTCAGAGGAATAGCTAAAATCTCCATCTCTGTGGCAGAATTCTCTGGAGTCCTTAAATCAGAACGGTGACATATGCCAGTATCAACAATTTTAGGTGAGGTAAGTGGAGTGACAAATTAAAGCATACAAGCAAGGTAAAGAAACCTGTCTTAAAAGCCTCTGCCAGGTTTTCACTACAAAGAATTTAATATATTTTATGTTGAAAAGGCAAAAGTATATTTCAGAGCTTTCTGTAAACTGGAAGCCAGTTCATCCAGTGTGGAAGCTATTGGTTTCTATATCTAAGCTAAAATTTTTTTCTTTTTATTATTATCATTTTTTTTAGTACGCCGCAATATTGTTTTTATTAAGGAAGGAAGGCTTCATGATAATATAGCCACTAAAACAACCTGTGTCTTTGGGCTGGGTAACAGGTAGGGATCAGTGGGAACATTGGATTTACATGTGCCAAGATACTGCAGGAATGGTGTGGAATGTGATTAATTCTTTGCTCTCCACCTCTCCTCACATGATGACAGCACCCATTGTCAATCCTGATCTCCCTCCCTTCTATAGGCATAAAAGACTTGTGCTGCTTGCCCAGTGCAGGCAGCTGGAAATGCCAGTAACACAAATAAATCTCTAGCCAGTTATTGTAACTTCCATTTTTAACTTGGACCTTCCAGGGCCCTTTTGTGTGGCTCAGCTTGTTCAGGTCAATGAGAATCATTAACCAATCTTTTTAAAAATTATTTTCTTCTTTGTCTTCCAAGTACAAGCAAAATCCATCAGTTCACGTGCAACTAACCAAGTAACAAAAATTGTTTTAATGAGCCGTTTATATGGTGCGGGAGAAAATTTTCATTTAGATCCTTTCAGTGAAGAATGCTGGTTGAAGTAAGAGAAATTATTGTAACTAACTCACATGAACCATTCATAAGTACTTCCAGGCTCTACAAAAACCTGTGTTTTCAGAAATGAATCAATATCTCTTGAAATAGGACTGCCTTTAAGAGCTAGAAAGACAGAAATGTAGCCTCAATTCTTAGAGATAATTTTATTTAATGAAACACATTGGTTTCTTGACAATTAAGAGTGGTGTCTCTGCTTTACTTTGAACATTTCAAGGTGGTTATGAAAAATACTTGGCCTCTGAAGTTATGGTGAGACACCTCTGGCAGTCAGGATCAGGTTTTCCCATATGACCCCCCTTTTAGACATCCTCATGACTGCCCAGGAATTAAATGCATCTTTTGGCACCCTGCACTCTGAGGTGCATCCCTGCAGCATAAACAGATTTAAATCTGTGCATGACAAAACTAGCACTTTGCACCTTGTTAGGAAGTTCAGATTTTTGTGTTATCACTCAGCATATTTCTTAAGTTCATAACTTAAATATCTTCCACTTACTTGCATCTATATTCTTGCATTTATATTCCATTGGATACCCTCACTGGTGACAGATTCTACACACAGATAATTTCCAATTAATTTATCTAGAATCATGGTGAATTTTGCAGTAAATGATAATAGTTTAGTTTTCTTTTATTTCAAGTGGGGAATTAGCTGATCTGTTCATTAAGTGAGGTGGAGGTTTATTTTTTTTTTCATCTTTTTAAATTGCATTTCTGCAGAACATGCAACATTTGGACTTGGTGTTTTTTCAGACCCAAATGAGCACAGCGTTTCTTTTACAGCTTTTATGGGATTTTAGTAGACAAAGTTCATAGATTCTTACCCAGAAAATACACAGGAGACTTCAAAAGGCAGATTTTCTTTCCATACAAGTAGAAAACTGGGTCCTTATATCAGTTTCTTTGAGCACATAATCTTTTCACAATTGCTTTTCTATGGCTGTCAAACACAGTAATTCCAATTTAATTACATAATGTGAGTAATCAGCATTTCTAGAAAACCTCCCCTAAACTCATGTAACTTTTATTTGCTGTTAAAATGAGTTTATTGCTGGTTTATTTTTCACTGCCTATCAAGCAGATGTTGCTTCCTCTCCAAGGGATTTTTCAGCTTTTCCCAGTGACCCTGGGTTGGTGACTTGCCAGATGTTTCATTTCTCTTCTGCATTTCAATAGAAGTACTGGAGATACCGAGGAGGTTGCAGAGGAACAAGAACACAGATAATGTTCTTGCTGAAAAGATGCATCCAAGAGGAAAACATGAGGAAACCTTGAGCAGAATATTGCACATTCACAAGTGTTGTCTGCACTTGTGCATTTCCATCAGCATCTTCCATTGACCCTGCATGAGGTTATCTCAGCTGTTTCCTACTCAGTTCAGATGTTTTTAAAACTGAATTAATAATTCACAACAAACAGTTATAAGTTGGGCCAAAAATCCACTCATTAGTATGCAGCACTCAAAGCCATCCCCACTGGATGAAGAACAGAGACAGAAAGAGAAAAAGGCAATCCATATGAAGAATATTTAAAAGAAAATGTTTATAAATATTGAAAAACTAAATACCCTTAACTCAACTTTGGTGGATTTCCCCAAACTTTCTAACACTTAGTCGTAAAATAGTAATTAATTGCTTTTTGGTTAAGGAATCCTATTGATAACAAACAAAAGTTTATGCAAGTTAGGATTTTTTTTTGAAGTTTGGATTTTGTTTAGGATGTTTATTTGGTTGGTTGGTTTTGTTTGGTTTCTTAATACTGTTATTTTTTCTAATGTAGCCTTTAAAAAGAGCTAAGAAAATTTTTTAGGAAGTTTAAAACAGAACTGCTGATGGACAGCCCTGGTTTGTTGCCATGTCCCGAGTGACTGGACAGTAAGAAAAGCTGCTGCCCGATGTTGTGTCTTGCAAGCCTTGGTTAGAGTGGCAAGGAAAGGCTTAGAAGAAAATCCTTTATGCTTTTGACTTGTTTCAAACTCCCCAGAGTTTATCGGAAGTGGGCGACAAAATAAATCACTTCTGCTGGAAACATTTTTTTTTGCTAAATTAGGTGACAAAATCAAAATTGGGCTGAATCACAGGGTTCTGTTACAATAAAGAACAGATGTGGGACAAGCACTTGAGAGAAGGAGCTACTGACAGTCTGACCACTCAGTTACTTATGGACTACGGCTTTTAACCAGCTGGATAAAAAATAATAATCAAACTGACAAGAAAGTACTGGAAATTATTTATCTCTACTAATAAAATAATTCAAAATGATGAAGCAGTGCTAATCTGAAAATGCCCATATTGAGTACATCAGGTTTGATCAATGTCAAATAGGGAGAAAAAAGTGTAAGAAATCAGAAAATTATGTTTGATGGATTAATGACAGGTACTATAAACTATGGGTTCATTTGATTTCTGACAAAGACATATATTTATTGTTTATATCGATGATTATTTATTTTAAAGTGTAGGAAAAATTGGAGTCTAGTGGCTTCACAAATAATTAATTTGATATTCATGTCTGTCTGATAGAAATTGCTCTATACAAATGTTGTAGGACATTTCATCAGTAGGTAGAACATCTTCATACCTGCCTGCTTCTTAGAAACTTCTGAAAGCTTTAAATTTGAAAGATATTACCTATATTAAGACCTGTATTATGTATTATCAAACCCTTTCCTAGCAAGGTTTCAGGTGCTGGGTGTGGGAAGGATTAAAACAGGTACTGTGGTTCCTTTTAAAATGATTAATCAGATGTTTGGATGCTTCACTTTTATCAATTCCACCACCATTGCCCTACTTAATCACAAACCCTGGTTTTAATCAGTGCACTAAAACTGTTTTCCCTGCTTTTTGGTGCATCTCAAGATCGTCCAGAGGAACAAAACTTGGAGAAGCAAATGGCACTATTCCATTTAAAGCATTGCCAAACATACTTTAGTAGAGATTAGGCTGAATAAAACAAGTCTGTGACGCCTTCAAAATTCAAGCCTAATCTCTTTAAACCTTTGAATTATATTCCCTATACACGGCAGGGAATAATTCCAAAAGCTCCACTCTAACCAAGCTACATGTCACCAATTTAAATCAAATTTCATAATTAAATTAAAGATCAAATATTATTGTAGTGTTTTTTCAGGTTTTTTTTTAAAGACTTTGCTGGAGTCGACTGGGCTGGAAGGGACCTTAAATACCATTTATTTCCATCCCTCCTTGTATTTACATTGGTATTAATTAATATTCAGCTAATACTTGTATTACTTTTGGTCACAATGTAGCCCTGTCCAAATATCTGGCCAAGCAACACAAAGGTCAAGCCACTACTCCCAGATCATCTACACAAAGTCTGAAAAAGGTGAAAGCCAGCAGCATGTCTGGTACTTTAAACTGATTTGCAATCAATTTAAGTAGAAGGTGAAAAAATATATAAGGAAACATTTTAGATACCCAGCGTGGTGCCATGAATGTGCATAAATTTAACAAATTTGGCTCAGCGTATGCTACAAAAGAAGAGATTCTTTATCTTCAGATTTCTCTATCCCTCAGTAACAGAAATTTCTTCATATCTGAGCCAGCTATTTCTAAGATAAGCCAAATAAAATTGGACTTCTGCTATGGAGGCTCTGATTCCCTAACTGCAAATGTAAGTGTTGCCAGATGTACTGCTCCCCTGCTCAATAAATAAATCTTTAGAAATCACAATTAATAATAGGCTGGATATTTGGTGATTTGGGCTGCTTCTAGAATGAAGGTGAGAGATGAAGAGAAGATAGCTACAATGCCAGCACCAATGTGAATTTAGGGATATCTTGGTAAAGAACTGGAAAAGAAGGCTTCAACTCTGTTGTGTTATCCCACACAGAAGTGGAAAAGTGACATAAAGAGAATCCGATTAAAGACAGAAGGAAAACAGGGCAAGTGATTTCTATCTCTGTGATGAATATGACATGTCATATCTGATAAGAGCCAAAACCTCCCATTGATCACTGTTCTCTGCTCACAAACTTTGAGTCAGTCCTAAAGTCTATTTGAAATTGTCTCCTGGCTGCAATGATTGCTTGTTAAACATCCCACTTGCAGCACCATAGAGACCTAGCTATGCAGCCTAAATGAAACTCTGGAATTCTCCAACATTATGTCATCATTATATGCAAGAGCAATACACAAGTGACAGCTACTTTCAGAACTTCTAAAGTATTTTGATTTTTTTTTCCTTCTGGCAGGGTTAATATTTTCTTCATAAATTTTTCAGAATGAAGCAGTTTAAATCTCAAATGACCAAGAAATTATGTGGAAGAAAACACTGATCAAAATCTGTATTATATTGAAATACAGAATATTTCAAATTATCAGGAAGAAGTTAGAATTGCACAGGTGTGATGTGTGACCTCCACTCTCCTGATTCCTGTACCCTTCAATCCTAAGGAGTCAGTTCGAAGGTGTTGGATACTCAGAAGAACTCAGACCAATCCGTGGCAACCCATTAGGAGTGGGATTAGATTAACTCCTCCTCTTTCAGAAGCCCATATCACTCTTTTGTCTTTGACTGAGAAAGAGAGTTCTTACACTCTTTTTTTTTTTTTTCCCATGAGAATTTGACATGCTGTGGGAGAGGAATAAGATAAGAATTGGCCTTAATCCAATTTAATGTAACTCACTGTGGTTTGGGTCTAAATGTTCACATTCTACAAGGACGGTTAACAAAGTAGTGGGTTCTGTATCTGATTCAATGTTAGTTCTTATTTCAAAGTAGGGGCTCTGTTGGTTCACATCAGGGAATTCTGAAAAAAATATGCAGCATAATTGGAGGAGCAAACATTTTACTTACTTCCCAAATAATCAACATAGGAGTGCCAGGGCGACATGATTGTGTTTGACTCAGGTAAAAACTGATTCTTTTTATTGTCCAGATTTTTAAAACATCAATATTAGCAAAGAAATAAAAAAAAAAAAAATCAGGAACCAGTAGAAAATTAAGAGAGGCGATGTCCAGAGTGAAAAATTACAATGTGATGACAAATGTAACTGTAGTTGCTGAAGCACCCCGAACGTTTCATGGACATTAAATTCCTTCTGACAGCACCCTTGCCAAACCAACATATTAAAAAAAGGAGAAAAAATGCAGAAAAGCAATGCTGAGAAAAGCGGCCATTTCAGGGAAGCAGCGCCCAGACAGCTGCCTCGGAGTGAAAATGAGCAAACTAAATTTAAGACTTTTATCCACAAAGTGAAGGAATAAAACCTGAAGAGAATTCGGCTTGTCACACAGTGGTAATTAATAGTAAGGGTAAGATTTTTCTCCAAGCATGAATCAGAAATTATTTCTGAATGTCTTTCTAACTGTAGCTCTCAATTATGATCTCTAAATATCAATTCCATGAATGCAAGATTTAAATTTCCTTAAATCATTAAAAAATTACAGGAGGCAATCATCATGCCTTAACCATCCTACTGCAAAGGGCAAGCCAGTGAGGATCTCTGAAGTCACTGGTGCTATACTGCTAACTCTGTTTTAATAAATTATTGCGCTCATACAAAAAACCCAAAAACACAAACCAAAACAACCAAACAAAAGAATCCCCCCCCCAAAAAAAAACCCAACAAACAAACAAACCAAAAAACCCCCCAAAATCATAAGGAGTGGAAATAGCAATTTCTTGTCAAACTGCAAGAAATGGAGAGAACAGTAAGCAGCAATATGAAAATGAAGCATTTCAAAGCTCGGGGCAGAACACGGCTTGACACTTCCATTTACCAGGGAATATGTAATTTAAGGTTCAGCTGTTTTTAAGCCAACAAACTCACGTACTGGTGTGTGTGAAGCTCATTCTCAGTGCAGTGAGGGATATTTGAATCTACATGGTTAACTAAGGCTGGAGTAAGTTTTTAAATCTAGTAGTGGGAAGTACATAAGAACTGGGCTCAGAAGTGTCTTAAGTGCCATTTAAGAATCATTTGAGCACTATAACAAAATTCTCTGTGCACTTTTGTAGACTGTGAAGTGCTAAAAATCATTAGATTTAAAAAAGGAAAAGAAAAAATACCTGTCGTCAACCTGAGGTCCAGGTCCTCACACTTAAAAATGTAGCAAGAAATGATCAAGCAAACAAGTCAAAAGGATTAAAAAATAATTGTTGCTTCATCTCCCCAAGGGTGCTGCACGGCCTGGCCCTGCTGGCTGGGGGGGCTGGAGGTTACCCCAGCCATGGCTCCTGCTTCAGCAAGTCACAGCAAGCTTAAGTGATGAGGTAAACAAAGCTCTGCAATGCTTCAGAGTTCTTGGAGGCTGAAATAAGAAGATATTCAGTAATTCCACGTTGTGAAGCATTTTATAGCAGTTTTGTGTAAAGTAGATGCCCCACCTGTATCTTGTGGCCCATCCCAAGGTAACATCACACTCTATTCCCATGCTCCCATTTTAAATTCTCTCTCTCTCCATAAGACAGCGCATTTTGTGGCCCTGTCAGAGGTCCCCTGTGTCAGAGCAGAAAATCCCTTTTTAACCTGAATGCCTATAAAATCCATACTAGGCTTGACATGTGATGGTTTTTGTGATTAATACACTGTAAATACAAGCTCCTACAGTGTGCATTGTAGAAGCCTGAAAAAAAAATAGAGTTATAGAAAGTCTGACCTATTTTCAAAATTTGAGGCCTTACTTTTCCATTGTTGAAATAAGCCCTGTATGAAATTTGGCATCAGCAGAAATTGTTCAGATGGATTATTTTAACTTGTCCTGAGCCATATTACATTTGTCCAAATGTTAAAGGCTACAGATTTCCAGAAAGCTTATTAAACACCTTCCACTGCTCAACTTCAAGGCTGGTAGTCAGAATAAAAATGATGTGAAAAGTGTTCTTTATATTTTTCACAACCCATCCTTTCTCCAGGGAAGTATCTTCTGTTAATGGGCCATTAAGTCCCACTGCATGACTGATAAAATTACATCAGCCCCATTGGGAGGTGCTCCAGCGAGGGGGAGGAGCCAAGCCTTTCCTACCTAGATAAAACCCGAGTTTTTGAACACCAAGGCAGTCCTTTTTCCACTGGATTCCAGAGGAAAATCAGACCCTTCTACATCATCACTAAACCTTCAGAGGAAAACTGCACCTTTCTACAGGAGCACTGCTTCAACTGAACCACATCTGCTACTCCAGGAGAATGCAGCCACCATTTAATGGGACTGCTGCCAACACCCTGGCTGACTGACGGGGTGTCAGGTTGGCTTCTGACTCTGTCAGTGTTTTGGAATTGTTCTTTGTAATACTGTATTTCTATTTTAATTTTTCCTAGTAAAGAACTGTTATTCTATTCTCATATCTTTGCCTAAGAGCTCCTTAATATCAAAATTATAATAATTTGAAGAGAGGGGGTTTACATATTCCATTTCAAGAGAGGCTCCTGCCTTCCTTAACAGACACCTGCCTTTCAAACCACGACATCATCTCATTTCTCAGGGGCTTTTATTGTGCTCATCTGTTCAGCAAGACTGGTTTTCCAAGGCTCATTTGCTGGTTAATTGCATTATCAGATCCTCTAAGATATCTGTAGCACTTGCTCTCCACTTCACAGACTCTTTTCATCTCTCTAGAAATATCCAACTTTATGCTAACGTCTTTCCCAACCATATGATGTGCCTGGAAAGCAAGTTACAAACTGCCACTGTGACTATTGCCACCTATGTTGGGATTGAAAATATAATTCTCTGATATAAAAGCCTGAAATGAAAAGTCATCCTACTTGCTGTTCTGTTTGTGTGCTTCTTTGCTGGCTCTGATTTTCCTTGCCTTACCAAACACTTATAGAAAACAGAGCATATAGTGAAATATAGGTGACATCCAGTTCCATAGCTCTGAAAGTGCCCAACGTGGCATAAATTACCACCTGCTGGCAGGGATTTTTCACTTGCAAATTTGCTAAAAACTTGTTTACCTAAAACCTCTCCATTTGTTTCTATCAGGATGCATTCACGAATGTGAAATGGGTGGTTTCAGACCCAATTGTCTGTTCTGTTTGTACAGATATATTCTTTGGTGGGAACAAAGGTTTGCTTCCTGTACCTTAAAGAGATTGCAACCATTATTGGGGTCTGGTTTGACATTGGTTTCAGAGCAGGAGAAATGTGGAATACAAAATATCCTTTGTTACTGATTGCATGATTAAGTTATTTAATTGATGTCTGTTATCAGTTTTCACATTTTTCTACCAACTTTAATGGGCTATTTTGGGATTTGCTTGCTAAAATGTTTTGAATATATGCAGTGCTGCCTTTCCCCTGCTTTTTTTTAAACAATACATTTTAAAAGCATTATCCCACACCTCTTTCCCCTCATGTATAGTGCTACACATTTTTAGTTGCAATTTTTCATGGGTTTCTCTCCTCATGTGTAGTGCTGCACATTCGAAGTTGTAATTTTTCATGGGTTTCCCTCCACAGGTGTTTGTAAAGTGTTAGCCAAAGCAGCACAGCTGTTTGTAAGACTTAGAAAAATATGTACATCTGAAAATATTCTGATAATCTAGGTGGTTAACACAGAAATATTTAAGACCCTCAACTAGTCTAGTTGCTCCAATAACTAGAACTCAGCCTTTGGGAGGAGTTGGGTTTTATGGAAGAATTAGACAGGAGGACATTAAATTCTAATATCACCACAGACATTATCAGATATTATGAAGTATACAGAAAGTGGGATATATATTTTCAAACAGAAGAAATTAAAGCTGAGGTGAATTCTAGCACTTCCTGGCTTCTAGGCCTTGATTTTATAAACTTAATATTTACATCCCCGCAGATGAGTCTGTAACTGAGGCCTTTCTGTGTTTGCCACTGATGTTTGGTAGTGGAGATTTATGAATTTGCATTTCTTGGCCTGTATCTCATCCTCAACACCCACTGTACTCTCTCCAGCTGTTATAGAATTAGGACTAGAGATGATGTGTCGGAGAAAAGAGGAGCAACAAGTGAATTCATCAAAAGTGACTTGTACAGGAGCTTTAAAACGCTGAAGGTAAATGTTTTCCTTTGATAAATGAAGGCCAAACTGCCTGTGCCACCACTAATGCAGAGGCTGCTTCGTGGGATGACAGATATCTCCTCCTGCTGAGGTGCAGTGAAGAAGGAAAAGCTTAGACAACATTGCTACCCCTGAATTCAGCTGGAAACCCAAAGGTACTGTGCTCAAAGCTCCCAGAGTGCCCCCAAAGCACTGAGCACTAAGATTTGTTCCAATGCCACTGGATTTTCTATCCTACTTGAAGCTGACAAGTAATTTTGAGAATTTACTGATAATTCAAGGTCTGGTGAACAAGCCCTTCAAGCTTACTTGCAAAAACCTTGCAAATTTACTGAGGCAGAAAAAATAAAAAAACAACCAACCAACCAAACAAACAAAACCCCCACCAGATGCCACTGAGGCATCAAGTGCCAGAAAATGTAAAGTGGTCTGAGCCTGGAGAGGGTGATTGCTTTCCATGACCCTTCTGCTGCAAACAGATTTGGACAAGCCTCAGTTCAGACTCCTGTGGATACTCACCCATTTTGATGTTGGTATTTTTGTGTTTGATATTGGGAACATTCCTAATGCACACTGATTCAGCCTGAGAAGGCTGGATAATCCAGTGACTGCAGAGAAGGCGATGAAAGAAAGTTATTTAGAGCCTACTGCCTTTTATTTTTATTTTCTTCCTGTCTTTTAAAAAATAATTATATAGGCAGAAAGATGTCATTATGTGTAAAAACTCCCAAAAATCAGCATTCTGTTCTGGCTACAGCACTGCACTGATATTGGACAATTTTATCTCCCAGGTCAGGTTTCAAATAAACCTATTTCATAGGCAATAGGTAAACAAAATGCATTAGTTTGTAGCAGTGGGGAAGCTCTGAAATTCAGAGCTTTGCATGAAAGAATTCTGTTATAGTTTATATTCTCTGAAGGGGGATGAAGTAATAATTAATTGCAAGTAATCTGTCATATTTAGTGTTTCTTAATCATGAGCAGACCCTGACTCACCCACAGTACAAGAACTTGTTTCTTTATTGAAGTATAAATTTTCATTGGAGACTGGGGTGTTCTGCATTAGACAGATTTGAGAGAAAAGCACAAATAGAGGTTTAATCAAAGGATTGTTAATGTTAAAAAAATGAGGAGAGATTTCATTAAATCACTTAGCTCCTGTGGGAAGGAAAGGGTCAATAACACTGAGAACCTGCTGCATCTTTCCTTTTGTACTTGAGGAAAAAAATTGTCTTTCAGAATGAATGTGTTAACCCTACTTGTCCTTTTCCTGCCCCTCCATCCAAAAAATAAATTGCGTGTTTGGATTCCAGGGTAATCCAGAAAATAGGGCAAGGATGGACTTGGCAGGGGTTTAATTTCACTGTCCCACCCATCTCTGCCTCCCTTGCCAAGTCCTCTCTGCTCATTTTTGTGTTTGCATTTGTGCTCAGTTGTAACCAAAAAGCACTTCTTTAGAATCAGCTGTACAGGTTGTAAATGTATTTCAAAATCTGGTAACGGATGAAACTAAAAAGTTCATGGTTTTCTTTGTCTTTTTCTCCTTGCTCCCTCTTTCTGATAATGATGCCGGAAAGAGCTCTTTTTCCCAACTCTCACCAGCCTGAATCAAAGATAATTTGCTCTCAGAACACCCCCAACAGCCTGAATCATTTTCCTCTCAGTATGTGAGAGGTTTATTGAGGAAATTTGCTTTTGTAGGCAGATGAGGTTGGGAAGGGGAGTGGTGTTTTGTGTTTTCAGACTGCGAAGGGTACACCTGGGAATTTAACTCCATTGGAGCTGCACTGGGAGGGTTTGTCACTAAATATGGGGCCTCTGAACAAATTTTAAAAACTCAGATACTTAAAACTGTATTTGCCTCTTTAAAACACTGTAGTGCATGCCATACTGGAAGGAAAAAGACACTCAGGTATCCCACAGAGTTCCAAAAGTGGATGTAGTGAGCAGTCTGGAATCAAGACCCAACTCCTCAAACAAAGCAGCTGGTTGTCAAACATATTAGATGTCCAGTCTAGACACTTCTAATAATAACTAAAGCTAGCCTGCATGCTTTTACTGCTTGTTTTGCATTGGAATACATTCTTTGGGAATCCACATTGCTGCCCTCAGTGCTTTGCCCTGCCCCTCCCCACCCTGGCACAATTACAGACCTTCCTTAAGGCTCCTCGGAGGGGCACTTTGTCAGACAAGCAAATATGAAGATGGTCTGAAGATGCAGGTGAGTGTGATTAACATTAACATTAACATTAATATAATCTTACCACAGGGGCTGTGCTGATGCAGCCCTGGAACCTGTTACATTTTTCCTTGGGAAAGAGAAAATTGCCCTCCACTACTATTGGATTTCTGCTCTGTGCTGAGATTACAGAACAAAATGTGTCACCCTGAGCTCAGAAGCTTCTCCATATCTGTGTCTGGATCTTTTTAAAGTTAAAAATATTTATAAGATTTGAGGTTATGTCACACTGATCACGAGGTCTCTCGCAACACAGAGGGTAGTTGCAGGTGTTCCCTGGTTGGACTAAGCCCAGTTTGAATGACTGGGGACTGTGATTCAGCAGTATTTTCCTGGCTTGATTAATCTCTTAAGAGGTTAAAGATGCAAGATAAGGCAGGTAGCAGCACTTCTGCTGTTGTCATTGCTCTCCTGTCCTCCATCTCATTATAAAACTGCATTTTCTGTTGAAAATATACCCTCTGTGAAAAAAGGTGATTTAGCACGTGTATAAATTCAGAAGAGCAATAATGTTGGCTCTTTGCAGCTTTATTTTGTAATGAAACATATCTTGACAGGTGTGTTTGAACAGAATTCAATTTCTTTACAGAAATGTTGAAATTATCTTGTATTGATTTCTGTGATTGCAGAATGTGTATGCAGTGCTGTTACTGAACAGAGTTGAGGTTCTGGCTTTTGGAAGGTTGAAGGTTATCTTGCAAGGCAGATGAAGTAATTCCTTCAAAGCAAATAAATGCTGGAATATCAAAGCAATGGACAAAGAAATAAGCTGAGGAGAAAGGTATCTATTATTTGGTGCATAGACACAGATAGAGAATCTGCTGTCACAGATTCCTCCGGTGCACCTGCATGGAGTCAGACCCTAATCCAGGGCTTGGAGAGTTCAAAAGCAGACAAAATCAACAGCTCTTAAAAAGCATGCAGTGGAAGGATTATGCAATTTGGGGGATGCAACTGATGCCCAGAGTGATGAAATTATTTTACCATTATTTACACAAAGGAATTTTAGGGAGAAAGTCCTAATCTGCATCTCCCACAACATTAGTTTTGAGAGAAATCTTCTTGAGGAGCCATTATACCAGGTAATATTTGCTTTAGAAGTATTCAGAAATGTAAGTATATCATTAAAATTGTGGCAAAAATTATACGTGTTTCTTTTTCTCCTTTTGTAAAAATGTTATTTTATGAGAAGAACTTGCGAAGTAGGGAATAAGAAACCTGTGCTATTTTACTCCTTTTTATGGAATCATAGAATTGTTTGTGTTGGAATGGACCTTAAAAATCACCTCACTCCAACTATGGAATGGAATTTCAACAATGGGAGGGACACCTCCCACTGTCCCAGGCTGCTCCAGCCCCAGTGTCCAGCCTGGCCTTGGGCACTGCCAGGGATCCAGGGGCAGCCACAGCTGCTCTGGGCACCCTGTGCCAGCCCTGCCCTCACCCTGCCAGGGAACAATTCCTAATTCCCAATATCCCACCCAGCCCTGCCCTCTGGCACTGGGAGCCATGCCCTGGCTCCTGTCCCTCCAGCCCTTGCCAATTGTCTCTCTCCATCTTTCCTGCAGCTCCTTCAGGCCCTGCAAGGCCCCCCTGAGCTCCCCCCAAAGCTTCTCCTCTGCAGGTGAGCAATGCCAGCTGTGCCAGCCTTTCCTCCCAGCAGAGCTGCTCCATCCTCTGCTCATCCTGAGCCTCCTCTGGGCTCTCTGCAGCAGCTCCAGCTCCTTGCTGTGCTGGCCCAGGGCTGGGGCAGCTCTGCAGGTGCTCAGGGTCTCACCTGAGGGGGGTTTGGGGTCCCAGTATACACGGCCAGGGCATGTTGAGTTTTTGGGTTTTTGGGTTGAGGCAACTCCTACTAAAGGCTGTGCTGTCCCAGTCTCCCAAACTGTGTCTGATCTTGAGTGAAAATAATGCTGAATTTCCTTCAAAAGCCACATCCTGAATCTCCGTAATCTCAACCCCTGACACTGTGGCTCCAGCTCTTTACCCAGTGGTAGGAGACTGCAGCTTTGGTACTTGTGCCTGGATGTCAAAAGGAAAAGACATCCAGGCACAAGTGAATATTTGTGCTACTTTTAAGTTATGAACCTGATTGCTACTCCTTTTGCCCATTTTGTGCTAGTGAAATGAATATAACTGAACATCTTTTCTTAAAAGAATCTGGGAGTTCCTATGCACTTGGAAGCCCAAGAAGCAGTTCACTCCACCTAAGTCAAGAAATTACTTCTGAATCCCTCAAATTCACAAGGACTACATTCATTTAAAAGAAAAGTGAGTTTTGGGATAGGTCCCCATTTCAATGAGCATTAATTTAAACATTTCATTAGGCTCCTCTCCTGTGATCCATCCAGACCCTTACTGGTAATTCAAGTGAGAAGGAAGATGATTGGCACATACTTGAAAAAAATATAGCAACTGTTATTTAACCAGCATCTAATACTGAAACAACAGTACAGCTACAGTGCAGTGCTTCCATGAGAAGGTGATCTATTAAGAATCTGTCAATATCTCTATCTCCATGTTCATGAAATAACCTTCCCAAGATCACCCTACACAGCACAGAGGAGTAAACAGAAGCAGTTGTTCCAATCTATTCTCTCTTCCTGTCCCACTGGATACCCCAGGTAATTGCATCTGGTTTTGTCTCCTCTGAATTAACTATTTCTTCACAACAATTTATCAGTCCTAGTCTTCATGGTGTGTTTTTATAGTAGAAAAAAATTTAAAACTCATGCAATAGCCCAGCACAATTTTTCTGAAGGTGTTGATGCTGATGGGCACAGACAGGTATGAAATGAACTCATTACCTCTGAATTCATATGCCCAGTAGGGGACACTGGGACATTATACTTTTGTTCAAATGAAAGATATTTCAAAAGCAATGAAGAGGGAAAATCCTCTTGTTCTTGCTCTACAATACAATAAAAATCATGCATATCTAATTTCTTATCTGTGCAGGGTGATGTGCAATATGTTTTAAAAAATCTGATGAGTGGCAAGCTCCTGGGCAGGAATGCCAGATCTAAGTAGTTCAAACCGGTCCATGATATTACAGGTTTTGAATTGCAAAGGTAATGGATCATATTTTTGGCATTTCCCACTCATTAAAAGTGGTGTCAGAATGATGAATTAATCTGTGGGCATTTTCTATCCTTGCTATAATCTTTGTCAAAGGAATGAGGTATTGTAATTATAACGCCTTTTGTATCCTGTGAATTATGAGGGCAGCCTTCAGAACTCTGACTTCCTTAAAAGCAGCTTTTTTCCACTATGATTAGATAACCTGATATTTTACCCCTCTTTCAAGCGAGCAACAGCAAATAAAAGCATTTGAGTAAAGGCAGCAGCTGAGTTTAGCATGATAAAATAATATGGAGCAGAGTAGGTTAATGGTGTGTAGTCTATGTAAAAAAGCCTTATGTACTCTCCATTAGTATTTTACATTTCACAGATAGATGGCTGCTGTCTTCTCCACTTGTTGACTTTCCTAGGAAGGAGCCTGTAATTTATGTAGCCTGGCTGTGAATTGAGCTGGGGCTTAAAGCAGGGAAGGAGGAGCTCTCCTGTTCCTCAGGGAGCTTCTGTTGCATGATTTTACTCCCTTCCTTGACAAGTTTAAACAGAGAGATGGAGAATAGGATTTTTTCCCCACATGTGCCGCAACTGATGATAGGGTCTACATCATTATGTCAGTCTGGGTTTAATTTTTCTTTTTGCAAAATATTGTGACAAATTCAGAGAAAAAACCCCACAATTCTGAGCAACACTGAAAAAAGGGATGGACAAAATCAGGTACAATTTGCAAGAATTTTCATTTCATTGCTTTGTATCTTTCACCTTTTCAAAACGCTCGCTTTTCCCAACTTTCTTATTTCAGTCTGGCTTTGTTTCTCTTTGTTTTTCTCTACCATTCCAGACATACTCTTTCCTTGGGACGTCTGGCAATTTTTAACAATTCCACGTCTGTTGAGATCAGATGATCCATCAGCACCATTATTTTTAACCAGTACATGACCACAAGCCTGAAACAATTGTCTAAAGTTCTGAGCATACCTCCTCCATAAAAGGAAAAATTTGGTGCAGTTTTTAATTTTAAAAATTATGCATGGAGATCTTGCACATATCACTTGCACCTGAAGGGAGAGATACCTCCTCATTTGTTTATATCTGTAAGAAAGCCACAAGAAATGGCCAAAGTGCAGACAAAAAGTTCAGGTTATTCTTTTATTTTTCTGGTTGTCATGTGTTTCTTAGTGCATTGAAGGCTCTAATTAAGACTTAAGGAGTAATTAAGACTTAAGGGCACATATGTCTGTTACTCTGAAGGTGGCTGTGGCAAAAGGGGGGAGCAGGTGAAATTTGCTATGGTAGTTCCTAGAATCCTAAACCAGCCCAGGTTGGATCTTTGGGAGGGACCTTGAAAGATCCTTGTGCTCAGGCTTTCATGGGAAAAGGAGTTTATCTATGTCCTGGTTTGAAGGACAGGTGTCTGCCGATAAAGGCAGAAATTTTCCTTTGAAGTAGAGACCTTAATTCCACTCCCCGCAAGTATTATAAATGTCAAATGTCAAAGGTCCTGGGTGTATCCCGGCCAGCTCCATTGGCATGATAATGGGAAAAATTCTTTAAATTGGCACAGTAATAGAAAAACACTCAACCCCCAACAATCTATCCCACTATCCCACCACATCTTTAAAACCTCCAGTGATGGGGACTCTGCCACCTCCCTGGGGTGGTTGTTCCAGGGAATGGTTGTTTCACGCAAAAAATTGTCCTTTTATTATATCAAGATGGAAGTTAAGACATCTTTTCCATAAGTTAAGGAACAGATTTCCTGGTTTTGCACTATTTTTGAAGCTGCATAAAATCACCGGGAAATGTAGAAATCATCCTGAGACAGACCATTTGCTCAGTGGTTTTTGCTTTGTATTCTTGAGCAGAGTATTATGTATACACTCATTTAGTGAACAATGGCTTTCATGAATTTTCTGGAAGTTGAGAAAAAAAAGAGATGAGTTTATATGTGATACCTTATAGGGATTATTCTCTTTCTAATGATATCAATTGAAAAGTGTTATTTTTAAAAAATGCTCTGCTCAGCATCCAGTTGCTCAAATTATTCAGTAGCATTGTTTAAAAATAGAAGCAGTGAATTAAATATTTTTCCAAATGGAAGTCGATGAGACAGCTGAACAAAGTCTGAATTCTGTCACTTGTCTGAATTCTGTCACAGAAAAGAAAGTTCTGATAAAGGTATGAACTTGAGTGTTGCAAAAAAAGTATTCAAGGGAAAGATCCCTTTACCTTGACATAAAATCTAAAAGAAGGTTATATTAAGGAAAGCTGCCATGCAGGTGAGTATACCCCAAGCACTCACAACACCTCTATTAAATACTGCTCTGTTTTTCTCTTAGTCACAGGAGTTTAAGTTTTATCTTTGTTTTTCGCTTCTTATGTCAGTTCTGGGTATCTCTGTCTTCCAACAATCTAAGTGGTGCTTTAAATCTGGGACAAATCAGTCCTTGGTCCTGCAGGAAATGCACTTCTGTCCTTTTAGAGGGAGCTACAGGAAAGATGGAGAGAGACAGTTGGCAAGGGCTGGAGGGACAGGAGCCAGGGAATGGCTGCCAGTGCCAGAGGGCAGGGCTGGGTGGGATATTGGGAATTAGGAATTGTTCCCTGGCAGGGTGGGCAGGGCTGGCACAGGGTGCCCAGAGCAGCTGTGGCTGCCCCTGGATCCCTGGTAGTGCCCCAGGCCAGGCTGGACACTGGGGCTGGAGCAGCCTGGGACAGTGGGAGGTGTCCCTGCCATGGCTGGGGTGGCACTGGATAGACTTTAAGATCACTTCCAACCGAAATAATTCCATGATTCTGTGATTAAATTCATTTCAAAGAGCTCATGCCACTTCATAGATTTTGATTTCATGAAGTGTTTCCAAACAGTCGTTTCAGTATTTCATTTTTAGGTGAAGAATCTTAACATTGTTTTCTAGTTTTCTCTTGCCTCATCTGTGGCTTCTTTCTTCAAAAGAAGCACAGAGGATGAAAAAGCCCAGGGACTTTGCAGTTGGCTATAAGAAAAATCTCTTTGTCGTGGGCCTGGTTAAGCACCAGAACAGATTGCCAAAGAAGATGCTGTGTCCCCATCTGTGGGGATTTTCAGGCTTGATGGGACAAAGCCCTGAAGAGCCTGACCTAACTTTGGGGTTAGTCTTGCTTAGAAAAGGAGGTTGGACTGCAAACATCATGAGATCACTTTCAATCTAATTTTTTCTGTGACTGAATTAATTTTTTTTTTGTGATTGAGTGATTTTTTTCTGAGCTGAATGTGGCTACCTAGACTTTTCAGATGTTATTATTTATTCCTTAATGTTCTCCTAATAGGGAGCTTTGATTAATAAACAAAGAGATGTAATACAGGCATCATTTGGTACAAAAAAAGGAAATTAGGACAGAGGTGTATTTTGAAATGTGAAAAATAAAAAATGCAAACAACTCAGTGTATCCTTGGTGAAAACTGAAGAAAACAAGAGAGACCTTGATGTTGAGAATACCCATGTGTGGCCTTTGAGCCTTTATTACATTAATCTCCGAGGTTCAAAAGCACAAGAAACTAATAACATGGTTATATAAACAGAGATCCGTGGTTTTAAGAAAATATGGATGTTTTTGGCATCCAACATTCTTATCAGTGGCAAAAATTAACCTGACAACTGAAAATCTGAAATATTCCATGTATGTCTTGTAAATTATAATGAACACATCTGAAAATTAGGAAAATTAGATTTTTTCCAAGTTCAATCATAAATATCACCCAGAAAGACAAAATGAGAGAGATTTTCTGTCACTTTATTTTTCCTTGTGTGAAAGAAATAGGAGTTATTAGGTGTTCTTATGCAATAGTGTAGGCAAGTACTTTAAAGATGTCAGGAATAAACTTTGGGTTCCTATCAAATGTCTCAGCTGAATATGGGAAAGTACTTTATAAATGAAGTCCTAGGGCTGAACATGTAAATGCAGTTTATTCAAATACTCACATACAGTGGGTCAAGGCTCTGGCAAATCATAAATAAGTAAATTTTAGTGATTTTGAGCCATCAAACAGATTTAGCTTCAAGTACAGGATTTCCTTACTCCAATTGGGTGATCTCAGCACGTTCCACCAGTAAGAAAACTTGCTGATTTCTGTGGATTTGAGCAGATAGCATACCCTAAAAGCAAGTCAAAGCTGGACTTCTGTGACCAGGTTTAGACTATAAGAATGAAATGAAGTAGACCCCCACTTATTTAATCAGTATCAGTTAGTTTTATTTATGTAAGGACGACGAAATTTGGCTTTCCCAAATTATAAGAGCTTATTTTTCCAATGTGGTGTTTTCATTAAAAATTAAATGGGATATAAAAATGTCTCCAGTGTATTTGATGCTGTTCTGGAGTATAAACGACAGCATATTAAAAAAAAAAAAAAAAATCCTGAAGTATTTCACATTTTATGGGGGAAAATAAATAGTCTAAAACATCATAAAAGATAAGCTAAACTCATGCAAAAGCATTGGTATACATGGTAGACATAGAAAATATTAGGAGAGCTTTATTTAATGCACTCTATTAATTACTATTAATTATTTAAAATGTTATAAAACTCCCTCACGATCTCCCATGGAGATGCCATCATGTCAAGCAAGCAATTAAAACACAATGCAGTTAACCATAAAATAGAAAGCAAAAGGAAATAAAATATTTAAAAAGCTAAACAAAGTGGTGGTGTTAACAAATCTTTAGCGCATACTGAAATTCTCAATTGCCTGAAACTGAACCAATTGCATCAGCTCATTTGTATTTCAACTCTCAAAGTCTTACCTCCTCCAAAAATCTTACATCATAAAATCAATTATCTTCTTTGGTTTTCTTTAGACACCGCTATGATCTTTACGATTAGAACTGATTAGTTCATGTCATGAAGAGAAAGCAATCATCAAAAAACCAGCAATCTGTAAAGAACACTGAATAGGATGGGCTTTTCTTGATCTTAGAAAACATTCTGGCAAACAGAGACAAGTGACTATTAATTACAAAGGGGTTTTTAAAGAGTAATGGCAAGGTAAAGATCAACATGAATCCATTCCTGTGGAGCTGATATGGACATCAGCAAAACAAAACACAACCAACTAGACCAGAAGCTGCCAGGACTATGTTAGGCTTGCCACTATAAACAAGGCAGTTATGAGAAAAGCCTTTTATAATGCAATTGTCTGTAGAATTTTCCTTCCCTCTGCCTGTTGCAAGAGCCACCACTTGCATGTCAAAATGCAGAGAATTGTTGACTCCTCTGATTTTTTCTTTTTTTTACTGGAGTTACATCAGTAGAACTCTGCAAGCCTGAACTTTTCCTCAAATTTATACCTACACCCCAAGTGTCTGCTTTTGATTGTTGTGATAAATGCTGAGACCTGGAATTCTGACTCTTCCGAAAAATCCTCGATCTATGATATGATGTATTTGCCAATTATATCAGTTTAAACTAAGGCTGTACTGCTCTGAGGCTTGTCTCCTCATAGGACCAGTGTGAAAAGCTTTCTTAAAACATATCTTACAGATGAGGACTGCAAAAGGGAAATGATCCAGTAAAATACATTTCTTTTTAATAACCCACCTTCCCCTGTAATTAAAGGCAATTCCAAAATGCAACAGTTTAATCCAAGATAAATGCTGCCTCTCCACTCAGTTGTTAAGCATATGAAATCCTGCAGCAATCTGTCACTTATGATTATTAGGCATGCCAACATGCTTTGTGTTACACTTTTTTGAAGTACTGTAGGTTATAGATGCCAATCTATATTGTGTCAACCATTAGACTCAATACATTCATTTTCATGTCAACAGGAGGCTGTTTGCTTTAATGGGCACTCCTACAACTGTGAAAACACAACTCTGCTATCAAATGATCAATGCCTGTCTGATGCAAGAGCTCAAAATCCAAAAATTTCCTTACAGATGGCATTCCAGTAAATTTGCCTGATTGGTTGGTTGGAATATTTAGAAGCCTCACTTGTGAAGTTTGACTATCGCTGGGTGTGATTTGGAAGAATGGAAATGTTTTTACACCTACACTAATGTCAAATCCTCTCTCAGAAACATTCCAAAGTTTACAGAATGATTGGTAGACCAGAGAAGAGCTCTCACGCGAGACTCACCTAGGGAATGATTTCAGCTCTGGTCTTGGTTCTCCCTCCTCCCACACTGCCCCTGCTGGGGTTGGCCATTGCATCTGTTCAGCTATATTGATTTAGAAGCCTCAGGGATTGTGCTTTTCTCACTGTACAGGTTTTGTTCAGTGCAGGGAAGGTTTTGCTCACTGATTGCCCCTGGATATTCTGCAGCACCAAACCCAAGGAAATGATTGAGAATGTTTTCCTCCGGAAAAGATTGAGAATCCAGGACCTCAGCAGCTCAAAATTCAGAATCCAGGCAGGACAACACATCTGTTTCATGGCTGAGGGTGATTGTTTGGGAACCCAATGATCTTTGTGTTTGGAACAGCTGGGATTGGCATTTATTGCCAAGTGTTATCAGGGCCTGACATGGTTTTTCTTGGACTTCATAACAAGACTGTACTTTGAAACATCTCCAAAATATTGCCTTCACGCTGCAAAGTCTTTGATTTTATATACAATTTTATCCTTGTAATACTGGTGTTTCTGTGAACACAGAAACCAGCATATTTAAGACAGTGTTCATAATAGATACAGGATTTTGGTACAATGAAAGATAGGTATTTAAATACGAAAATAGCACTCTCTGTTTAGCTTTATTCTAAAACTTCTAAGGTATATTTTGTAGAAATCTATATATGATACTGCTATTTATTTCTCTCATTCTCCTGTTTCTTTGCATTCTTATATGAATATTTGCGTGAAACTTGTGGACAAAATAGCAGTGAACTAAAAGTCCAATATTTTCAGATACTTAATATCAGTTTTTACCAAGCATAGAACTTATTTTTGTCAAAATAAATTAGATTGCACTCTATATCTACAAGAGATTTCTTTTTTCTATTGAAAGATAGATTTAATGGAGTTGTTATTTCTCAAGCAGACATACAATGTATGCCAAGCCTATATACACTTTTAGGAAAAGCTATTTTATTCTTTAAAGGTGAAACACTATTTCAACTGAAAGTAATTAACTATTTCCATGCCTAATCCTTCATCAGCTGAAAATGCAAGGATTTCTTCCCTTCAAGCACTACTCTCCTTTGTTTAAGGATGTTTCTTTTTTTTGCCCTTACTATGAGTTGAATATCATAATTTTAAAGTGATACATTAAGGTAATGGAAAATTAATTTGGTATCTATTAAGTCAGGTATTATTATGTTACAATATAATGTCAACAAACTTTGATCCTTCAGGAAAGTCAGAAAATTAGTAAAAAAAATCCAAAATAATGATAGTAATAATGATTCCAGTAGAATTCTAAGAGAAGCATGAGTATTACTTGTTTTATCATAAACATTATGGTTTATTGGTTAACAGAATCAAGAAGAATTTCTGCAACACATAATTGTCTTGGTTTGAAGGACGGGTGTCTGCTGATAAAGGCAGAAGTTTTCCTTTGAAAAAGAGACTTTAATTCCACTCCCCCCAAGTATTATAATGGTTTGAATCAAGGACTCTGAGGCAGAGATAAGGGGGTAGGAATAACAGCTCTTTTAACTAATATATCTAACCGTACAAGCAGAAACACCAGCAGTTGTTAAAATTACCGACAAACTAGAACAGATAACTCGGTCCCAGCCCTTTCTTTAGCTGTGGGCACACTCTCTCTGCCCTCAGTCCCGGTGCTCCAGATGGAACAAAGACCGACAGCTGCAGAGAGCAGGTGGGAGCGGAGGTGGGAGGGGGCGGCAGCGGCCACTCCGGTCTTGGGTGGGAGCTGCTGGAGAGGGCAGCTCCTCGCTCACCATTTGTCTCCGGGTGATCAGCTGTGTCCGCAGAGGCAGGAGGCTGGAATGGGGAAATGCAGGGCAGGTGATCGCAGGGGGTCTGGCTCTTCTGCGTTTGGCCACGTGGCTGCAGATGGGGGGTCCTCCTCCGAGCTCGCAGGAAACACGAGTCACCCCTCCTGAAGCCCAGCTCCCACCTACCCCTTTTGTCTAGAGTCATCAAAGGTCCTGGGTGCAACCCAGTCAGCTTCATTGGCATGATAATGGGAAAAATTCTTTAAATTGACACAGTAATACAAAAACACTCAACCCCCAACAATAATCAAATATAAAATCTGACTCTGGAAATCCACCAAACACTTTGAGACATTGCCTGAGTTTTAAAGGAATAAATTTAAGGAATTAGATGTATCTTCTATGCATTCTTATTTTCACTAAAGTAACTATTTTGTACCAGCTCTTTTTTTTTTTTTTTTTGGTACCAGTTTTGCTTTACACTGCAGTCAATTAATTGTTGGATTTCCTTCCCCCAGGAGATGGTAGAGGCAGAGAGTGTCAACAGTCTTAATATAAGACAAATCTGTGGACATCTTCACAAACCCTAAATGGAGGGCAGAGATGTACCTTTTCCGTACTCCACTGCCTGTGGGGTGACAAAAACCAATGGATTGCAGAAAGTAGCTGAGCTTTTCTGATTTCTAGAAACATCTTTTACTTCTGCTGGAGGCAGAGCACTGAGCTGGACTGTTGGGCTGGCCCAGAATTGCACCTCTTCCCAGTGGGGGAGTGAGATAAAAGCTCTTCTATACCCTAAGAAGAACAGAACAGGGGGTTGCGACATTTTACCCTCCTGCTCTGGCTTCAGGCAGCACAGGCCAGAACAGGTCATACGGAATTAGTCATTAGGTGTGATGTTTTTAGTTCTATGATTGAAGAGATCTAAAATCTCAGAGATCTGAACTGCTGTTGTGAAGTGTCTGTGGAGCTTTAGAGGCTGGAAATGCCTCAGTACCTGGGAGACTGATCAACAGCTGCTCATGCTGTAGAGGTCCTTTAGCAAGTAGAGAGAAATCATCTGAGAATGGTTATCTTTATCATTGGCCTTACTGTGTAGTGTTAAAGGCCCTGGGCAATACCTAAGGATTGGATTTAATGTATCCCCCAAAGTCATCACACTGTGGAGACAACACGCAAGGATTTGCATCTCACAGAGATTATGAGGCACTTTGAATACTGCAGCTGGACTATATCTGATGTCACCCAGCAATGTGTTCTTTTCATTTCAAAAATTGCTGAAATATGGGTCTCCAAGTGCTTATTAACACAGCAGCAATAACGCTGGGGTGGGATAAGGGAGTATGTGTACCACAAACATGTGCTATATAAACAGGGGCAGTAAAGCTTCCATGCAGACACTCCTCTCCCTCAGCAGAGGGCTGGCAAGATTTCTAGCTATAGCTTTAGCAATATTTCCAGCAGGTGCTTGCCAAATCTCTTCTTAGAGTTTTCTATGAATCCAGGCTTCATAATCTGCCAGTCCATTTCTCCGTAACACTGGCCTTCTGCTCAAAATCTTTATTTTCTGCTCTCTTGACTCAAGTGTTCCTTTTTCTTCTGAAGACTTTTTCTTAACCTCCAGAAAGGGGTGGGAAAAGCAGGCGGTATTACCCTCCTGCTACTGACCTGTTCTGATGTGTGTGTAAGGAGTGCTGGAATTTTTAAAAAGGTGTGACTTGCATCAAGTAATTTCTAGCCTCTAAAGAGGCCTTGTGAAGAAATCAATTAAGAAGCCACACTCTAAAATTATGTCTAAGCTTGCTTGCTGGGATATATAAGATAATAGAATTTTTCCAGATTTTCTTAGAACTCCTCTCCTCATGTGCCCCTCAGGAAGCTGCAGAGAGCAGTGAGGTCACCCCCTCCTCAGCCTCCTTTTCTCCATACTAGACAAGCTCAGAGTCCTTGCCCACTCCCCACAGAAACTCATGTTCTTGCAAGATTTGTCAATGCTTAAGGAACTTCTAGGAAATGAAAAATTCCAGAATATTTCAGAATTCAAAACGTGAAAGGCTTCTGACATATCTAAGAAGCAGCATGATGTGGAAAACAGAGTACATTCGTTGTGTACTTTAGTTAGTTTTCCATAAGAACAGGGAAGAAAGGACCCCACTGTACTAAGACTAAATTAGAAGCATGGATCTGTAGTTTTTTTTACTGGTCCCTTTAAACACTCACTAATTTTTGTTAATGAATATGGAAATTTCCCTGATTGATCACTAATTACAGATGAACTACACTGTGAGATTAGTGATGATATTTCTAGGACAAAGGAAATTGAATTCTCAAGGTTAGTTTTCTTACAGTAAGCCAAATATTCCTTGGCACTCTGCAGCACCATTTGCATTTCAATTAGGTTGTGGCTCTGTGCCATTAGTTGCCATACCTTGTCTTCAGTGTAGTCATCCAGCCTCTGCAAAAAAGAAAGAGCTCTCATTTTTCAGTCTAAAAGTTGGTTTCCTATATGTATTTTTTTAAGAGCAAAATCAGCTGCTATAGTTCTATCTCTAATTTAAAGGAATAAATCCAACACATTTGAAAGTTTAGTTCCACACATACATTATGACACACATATGTTTTTCTTACCCTTAAGAGAGTCAGTGATGAAACTGGCAGATTAATTGAAAGCTCCACTCACCTAAAATGAGTAAATAACCTAAATTTCCAGAAGCTGCAATCTTTCCAACTTTGAACTTCAGTGGTGTCTTCAATCTGAATGTTTTAATTCATGCTTCTTCCTTGGCAGGAGTAATTGCTTTCTAGTGAATAGCAATGCTTCTGGATTATTTGATCCATATATAAATAAACAAACTCGTCACGTAATTATCTATTCTAGTATTACATGGAATATTTCTCTTGTTTCATTTGTTTATTACGTCCAACTCTCTAACCAAGTTTTACACTAAAAATCAGCAAAGAATAACATTTTGTTCTGATGAGGGATAGATACCGTAAATAATGGCACATTTCAATTTTTGTGATTTGGTATCCTGAACTAGCCATGCAATTGTAAAGTCTTCCAGCAATTTCTGGGTGTCTAAGAGCCTTTTTTGTTGATGACTTGCCTCAAAGACATCTAAATACAAATTGGTGGAGTGGCTTCCCCATTTGTACACAGTCTCTGTCCTTGTTGTCCTTCCTCTAGCAGGACTAAGATGTCTAAAGCCTGACTGCTTTCCTGTTCCCTGGTTCTGCACTGAGGAAAGTGGCAGTGCTAAATCAGGAGCACTGATCTAGCACAGAATTAGGGAGACCTTTGGCAAAAACAGTAGCAGCTAAGGGAATGATCTTATTCCAAATGCTTGTCTTTTTGTGAAGCTGAAGGAATATGAAATTTCATGCCCTGTGCCTTTGGAATGACACTGTAGACTGGGAGTGGGAGTTGGCACCTGTCAGCTAAAACAATAAATGCATTCAAATAGCCATTGTACAGATTAGGTGGTGTCAGAGACAATGCCATCATTATATTGTTCACATTAAGAACACATGAAAGACAAATCCAATGGCACATTGCGGAGAGATTCTCAAAAGTGACTGGGAAGAGTGGGAGAGGTAAGTGTCAGCATGTTTTAGTGCTGGTATCAAATGCTCTCTATCTGCAGTTCTGCCTGAAGAGTGTTTATAGTGAGTCCTGTTGTATATTTACTTTCCCTGCATTTTCCTTTCCTGATTGTTTCTGTATTGAATAAAGTAGCACTTTTCATTAATGCATTTTCATTAATGCAGTTCTTTCAGCACTGCCTTAGTCACAGCCAGACCAGCTCTGGTTATATCTTTGTTAGATCTCAAACTCATGGCCATGTGAATCATCTTTTTAATGAGAAACATTTCAAGTAAACCTCTTGGTATGTGTTAGGGGTTGGATTTCCTTCTTTTTTACTCATAGAATTTTTTCCCATAGATAACTGCTGGGTACTTATCGGTACTTAAGAAAAAAAAAACAAACAAAAGAAGTGGCCAAAGTTGGGAGAGAAGTGTGTCACAACCCGAGGTGTCTCCTTAGACTTGAGATCACCTCAGGAGGACATAAAGGTGGTCTGGAACCCAGCTCTTTCCAATGCCCGCCAATGAGAGACTGCATGAGGCTGTTCTTAGATGTTTTCATGGTTGTTTATTATTTCTTATCTCAGGAATTCTTTGCCCAGCTAACAGCCAGGTGTCCAGGGCTGAATCTGCCTGGAAAAGGCAGGACTTATCTTTTATACTCTAAATTACGCATTTGATATTTATGGTTATTTTCCAATACACTTCAATCTTATTGTAATGTCTAGTTTTGTCCCCATCCAATCAAAGGATGCCAAGGTGGCACTTCAACATGGATGGCATGGAGAAGAAAGAGGAAGAAGCACACCATGCCCCAAATCCTCCATCTTAACCACGAGCCCCTTAATATAAACATTTCTAAAAATTCACTTTTCTCTCTTCTAAAAGTCGAATTTATACTCTACTTATTTTTGTGACTTGTAATTCTTCCTGCAATGTTGGCAAATTTCTCCAGGGACCCAAGTCCAGCCCCCAGGACCCCTGGACACCATGCCAGGGTCTCTGACTCCCCTGCCAGGGGTGTCTAGAAGCACCCAGGAAGACAGGGGAACACACTGGACTCCAACAGAGTGTAGCATCTGGCTACACTTCCTTTTTCTGGGAGTTTCTTTTCAAGGGGGGGAAGATACTGCAAGATTTTAGGCAGGCAAAAGACAGGGCTAGGGGCAACTGTATGCTCTCTCTCTCTAAGATTCAGAGGACGACAGTCAGGCTGCTGCTTAGAGAAAGGAATTTTGCTACCACTGCCATAACGCAGGCAGGAGCTGCCTTTGTTCTGTTGCAGGACCTGCCAGGACATCCTGCAGTTCCAGCTATTGCTATCGAGCTTCCGATGTAACTTGTGCACTGCCCGGGATTTCTGCTCATTCCTGCTGTTCCGGCCTGGTGCTCCTCAGAGTCCTACTGGGGCACTGGGACTGATGCTGCCCAGGTCCATGAAGCAAAACCTCTCTTTTCCATCCCATCCCGTCTGGGCCCAGCCGCCGTGACCGTGTGCTCTCCGAGCTGGTGCCACAGAGCCCCCGGTAGCCACGCAAGGATTGTGGCACCTGCCCTGCCCACCAGGAGCCACCAGCGCTCCTGTTGTAACCCAATACCTCGAGGTATAAGGAATGTTTAACCCTTCCCTCCTGGTCTCTCCTGTTACCATAACCCATGTCCACATCCTATTGGCTTCTTTCCAATTCCCCTCCCTGACCTTTTCCTAGAAAGGACCGTTAGCTGAGACCTTCTGTCTCTTTGTTCCTGAAACCACCATGCAATAAAGCTACCCTGAGATTAGACAAAGAGCCTCTTTTGTATTCCTTCGTTTATCTAATATTACAACTATTAACTCCCTCAGAGTAATTTAGCTAGGAGGGAGCTAACAGGGTTTGTTACAGTTGGAGGACCCAACGTGTGGGGCTTTTAATCACGAGCCCACAGGTAGCTGAATCCCTTTCTAGGGATTTATTAGGCTAGTGGGTTTGTTCAGCTACCCCCCCATGCTTGGCTAGCTGGTTTTATACAGCTCCCATGCAGGGAGGGAAAGGGCCGAGAACTCTGCTCTCAGCACTGGAGGGAGCGGCTGGAGATAAACAGCCTTTGCCAATCGCACAAGAAGACGCGGTGCGTCTGGACAGGTAACGTTCCTCAAAAGCAGTGCAAGGGAACAGGGGTCCCCCGGAGTCGGCACGGCCGGTGGGACGCGGGCCACGTGTTGCGAGTTGTGAAACCCAGACCGTGGGGAGCCTGCACTCCCTTTTCTGGCAGGTTTTTTAAACTCTGGTCAGAAAAGAACCATTTTTTGTTTGTGTGATTAATACGTGGAGGTATAGGATATTGTGCTAATTGATCGGTTAATATCACAATGGACTCACATTTATCAGCACAACAAAAGAGTATTATATCTCAGCTTAAAGAACTGATAAATGTAGAGGATATGGTGATTACGAAAAAACAATTAGAACAATTTGTAACTTGGCTTTCTAAAGAAATTCCAGATTTCGAAAAACATGATATGAATTCAGTTTTATTTTGGGATAACATAGGCGATTTTTTGACTTCTAAAATAGAAAAAGGTAATTCTAGCATAGCTTTGTTCCTTCCTATATTTTCAAATATTCACAAACAATTATTACAATTAGAAAATAAAGAACGGTCACAGAGCAATCCATTTAAGCATCCCCCATCTCTTCCAAATTCCCGCGTCCCTGAAAAGGATCCAAACTTTGTAAATTCTGAGCAGTCTGTCACAAAACCCTCTTTATACCCGTGTCTTTCGAATTTACCTCAAGAGAACTCTGGCAATACTCTGAAAAGTAACTTTCCTTTGTCTCCCAGTGATGTGGACCACATGGTCTATGGCAGAAGGCATGCTCCAGCTTCTTTATCCTCTAATCCTTTTTTCTCTGTACCTTTCCCCACCCCTTTCCCTATCCCTGCTCCTAACCCGTTTCTGCTCCCCTGTAATCCTACACCTATGGCTGCCTCGAGTCACCTCTTCCCGACTCCGGTTACAGATACCAGACCCCCTGGCTACAACGGGGCCTCTGAGGAGTGGGCCAGCCCAGTGACTGCAGCAGTTGGGGGAGGAGAAGCCGCCTCGGCTGATAGCAGCTGTGGGACACACATAACTTCTGCAGAGGCTGGCTCTGCAGTTCAGAAATTAGAAGGAGATAATATACCATCAGTTGCTCCTGTAATTTATGTGGGTAGAAGAAATGGAAAGAGAGAGTATCAAGCTTTCTCTTATCAAGATAAAAAAGAAATTTGTAAAGTGCAAAGAGAATTTGGTAGAAGCAGTGAGATCTTAAAGGGGATGCTAAAAGCGACATTCACTTCAAATGAGATGGTATCCCATGATATCAAAGATATTTTCAGGTGTTTGCTAACTCCCTTAGAATATGATTTGTGGTTTAATATTTGGAAACGTTCTTTGGGGGCTCTTTTAACAGAGCTTCACCAAAGCCCTGATAATTCCAAGGATTTGGACGATAACGAAAGTACTTTAAATCATTTATGTGGTGAAGGGACTTGGCATTGCCCTGAAAAACAAACTCGAGTATTATCCAAATTTGTTTTAGACAAAATTTGCAATATAGCTGAAACATCTTTTAATCAATTACTGACAGTGGAGATAACTGGGAGTTATATTAATATAAAACAATATGCTTCTGAGAATTTTTTGCAGTTCGTAGATAGACTACACAATAGACTACACACACAGGTGGAAAGACAAGTGCATGATCCAGCAACCCAGGCAGAACTGATAAAAGAAATGGCACAAAGAAATGCCAATGAAGCGTGTCGCAGAGTCATTCCAAGTCTTCCTATGTATCCTGCACCCACACTAGCACAGATGATAGAAGCCTTTGCCAGTAAAGCAGAACTGTTCAGTGCACCAGAAAGGAATCCAAGGGCAGCTCCATCCAAGCCTGCAGCAGCTGAAACACCACGACCAAGGAAGCAACCAATTCCACCTGAAAAGCTGCAGCATGTCACCTGCTTCCAGTGTAAAAAGCAAGGACATTTGGCTAGGGAATGCCCTCTTAACCAGAAACAAAAGAAGCTCAACAAACCAAAAAACTGAGTTTACAGTGCGTGTCTGCTCTTAACATCATAATGCGCAAAGATATAAATACTGCAGACACTATTGTGGCCAAAGCCTCTCTCTTAAAAACAAAGGGGGAGATGGGATGAAAGGTATGGGTATGCAAAATTATTTAAATGTCAAATCTTCTGTTAACCAGGTGTGGCAGCCTTGCAGTCGTGTCAGGCTGGAGGCTACTAAAGGTTTTCATTTCAGGACTACTGATTGGACAATTATTACAGTGGGTCTGTCAAGCAGCAAAATCCCAAAACCTTGACAGATGTTCATTCCCTGTGTGGGTCTTTAAACTGGGTAAGGCCCTGGCTAGGCCTCACTAACGAGGACCTACAACATCTTTTTAATTTATTGGAAGGAGAGAGAGAGCTGGTTTCACCCAGGGCACTGACCCCAGAGGCAAAGATTGGAATTGAAAAGGTACAGAGAGCTTTGGCAGTGAGACAGTCTCACTGTTATCAACCTGAGCTAGATTTTAAATTCATAGCTTTGGGAAAACTGCCACACCTGCACGGTCTAATATTCCAGTGGATTGAGGGGCAGAGAGATTCACTCTTAATCATAGAGTGGGTCTTCCTCTCCCATCAAAGATCCAAGACCATCACTCAGCCACAAGAGCTGATAGCTCAGCTGATTCAGAAGGCAAGGATGAGGCTGTGTGAGCTGGCAGGTTGTGACTTTGCATGCATTCACCTTCCGATCAAACTTTCTGAGGAGGGAAGGAATTCTTCTGAAAGGCTAACCAAGGAGATGTTTGAGCATTTGCTCCAGAGCAATGCCAGCCTCCAAATATCTCTAGACAGCCACAGTGGACAAATATCAGTCCATGGCCCAGCTCATAAGTTGTTTAATGAGGAATTCCACCTCATTCCTCCTGAGAAGAGGAGTTGGAGACCCCTCAAGGCACTCACAGTGTTCACAGATGCATCAGGGGCCTCTCATAGGTCGGTGATGACTTGGAGAAACCCACAGACTCAGCATTGGGAAGCTGATGTTGAGTTTGTGGAGGGCCGAGCTGGCTGCAGTTGTGAGAGCCTTTGAGAAGTTCTCAGAGCCATTTAACTTGGTAACTGGCTCAGCTCATGTTGCTGGGGTAGTGTCTAGAGTGGAGCAGGCAGTGCTAAAAGACGTCGATAATGAGCATCTCTTTAGACTGCTCTCAAAGCTAATCTATTTGGTTTTGCATAGAGAACATCCCTTCTATGTGATGCATGTGAGGTCACACACTGATTTGCCAGGCGAGATCGCAGAAGGGAATCGTAAGGCAGACTCCCTTGCAGCTCCAGCTGAGAAAGCACACCTACCTGACATCTTCCAACAGGCAAAGCTGAGCCACCAGCAATACCACCAGAATGCTCCAGATCTGGTCCATCAGTTCCAGCTAACACGGAGTCAGGCTCAAGCTATTGTGGCCACCTGTCCCAGCTGCCAGCTCCAGACCACGCCATCACTGGGTATGGAGATTAATCCCCGAGGCCTTGACAGCTGTGAAGTGTGGCAAACAGATATCACACACATTCCTAGCTTTGGACGCCTCAAATATGTGCACGTAAGCATTGACACATATTCAGGTGCAGTTTATGCCTCTGCCCATGCAGGAGAAAGGACTGTGCATGCCAAACAACATCTAGTGCAAGCTTTTTTAGTATTGGGGATCCCTAGGGAAATCAAAACAGATCATGGTCCAGCGTACACATCCAAGGAGTTCCTGGAATTTGTCCAGCGGTGGGGAGTGGAACATAAAACTGGCATCCCCCACTCCCCCACAGGCCAACCTGTGATTGAGCGTACACACCAGACGCTCAAACAGGTTCTAGCTAGACAGAGCAGTTCAACTGTGTGGATGTCTCCACAGCAAAAGCTGTGCAAAGCCCTGTTCACTATCAATATCTTGAATTGCTCATTTAAGAATATGAGTCCTCCTATGGTATGTCATTTTAACAGCAGTAAGCAGTTCAAGTTGTCTCAACATCCACCAGTTTTGATTAGGGACCCAGAAACATGGGAAACCAAAGGCCCCTATGAGCTGGTAACCTGGGGTCATGGTTATGCGTGCATATCCACTCCCTCAGGCCCTCAGTGGCTTCCCCAGAAGTGGGTCAAACTGTTTGTTCCAAAGAATCCAGCTCCAGCAGAAGGAGATGAGAAGCAAGTAACCATTGCTTCGAAAAGAAGACGCTGCCAGAAGGAGCAGAAAAAGTCTTTATAAAGGACTACTTTCCGGCAGACAGAGACTCATAACATGTTTTAAAATGTTTGTTTTTCCTTTTAGAGAAAACCTATCTTCCACTCAACCCCGTGATGAACCCCTTCCAAGTTGTCTTCTTGTTAACACTGAACAGTTTGGCAGCGGCATGGATCATCCCTCAGCCACATCAAAACGTCTGGGTGACCCTGGCACGAACACTCCAACAGGAAAACATCTGCCTGTCCACTGCAACAGCAAAAGATCCTATGTCCACCTGCCTGGTAGGAGTCCCATTGAAGGTTGAAGAATATTCAGGCAGCTTTGACATACAAATGTCCAAAGAAGCGTCTGAGTCATTCACCATTTCACCTAGGCAGCCAGCAGAGATGAGAAGAAATCCCTTAAAGGAGCTGCTGCCAAATTTGCCCAAAGCAGCCCAGGAACCCCAAGAATTAGAGCTGTTGGGTTCCTACCCTGCACCATGTTGTGTTCATTTTAGTATTTTCCCAAAACCTACTGACACTAACGGGTTTCATCTTATAAGACGATTTCATAGGGAATTCATGGCCAGAAATTGGTGTAACATTCTAAACCATACTTCAGCCAATGATCCAACATATTCCAGTCCCAAAAGTCTCCCTAATGGATTGTTTTTAAATTGTGGGGATCGGGCATGGGCAGGGATTCCTTCTCAGCTTCTAGGAGGGCCATGTACCATAGGGCGGTTATCCTTGTTAGCACCCAATGAAACTTTAATTAATGATTGGACTCACCAAAACAAATCAGCTGACAAAATACAAAAGAGAAGCATTGACAATTTGGACCCAACTTGTAATGCAGAAATTTTCCATTGGGCCAAATCAAAAAGAATAGCTGTGTCTGTGTTCCTTCCGTGGGTCGCAGCAGCTAAAGCTCCGGGTGAATTAGGTCACCTGGAGTGTTGGGTTGTTAAACAGGCAAACTTAACCTCAACTGCCATCAGCTCCCTCCTGGAGGATGAGGAAATTACCAGGCAGGCCACACTCCAAAATCGTGCTGCTATAGATTTTCTTCTGCTATTGCAGGGACATGGATGTCAGGAATTTGAAGGACTTTGCCGTATGAACTTGACCTCAAAAGCTCCCAACGTCCACGCTGTTCTTCGAAATATGAACAACCTAATCTGACAAGTGAAGCAAGAATCAGAAGATTGGTTCAATGAGCTGTTCAAAGGCTAGGGGTTCTCCAGGTGATGGACTTCTGTAGTTAAAACAATTATGTTATTCTTTGTTATTCTTTTCCTTGTAATAATGACATTTGGAATCTTACGTTATTTAATTTTCAAGGCCATTAATGGTATCATTCCTTCTACCTCTGTAGTCAATCACATAGAAATGAAAAACATGAAACAATCTAATTCGCCCACCGATTACCAATGGTGGGCAAAATCATAATTCGAATAAAATCAATCTAATATCTTTCCCTCATTTCAAAACAAAAAAACGGGGAGATGTTATAATCCAATACTTAGAGGTATAAGGAATGTCTACCCAAACTTCGTGTCCCTCTCCTATTGGCAGAAGGCCAATTCCCTCCCAGACCCTTTCCTAGAAAAACCCTTAGCTGAGACCCTTTGTCCTCTTTGTTCCTGAGACCACAATGCAATAAAGCTACCCTAGACAGCTAAAGACAAAGAGCCTCTTTTGTATCCTTCGTTTATCTACATGTAAGAACTGATTACTCAGAGTAATTCAGCTAGGAGGGAGCTAACAGGGTTTGTTACACGCTCCCTGGCGGCTGTGACAGGAACTGCACCAAACGGAAAGTGCCTGTGGCCGAGAGGGCTGGAACTGAGTTCCTGTTCTCTTTGTTATTAATTCCATAGTTGTTGCTTTGGTTTTGCTTTTATACCTACTAGTAAAGTACTGTCATTCTTATTCTCATATCTTTTTGCACGAGAGCCTCTTAATTTCAAAATTATAATAATTCTGAGGGAGGAGATTTACATTTTCCATTCCAATGGAGGCTCGTGCTTTCTCTGGAAGAAACCTGTTTTTCCAAACCAAAACAGTACAGCAGTGTGGGTTAGTGGTGACTCAATAGCAAGAACTGTGGGGTACAAAGCAGAGCAGAACTTTTCTTACCATAATTGCTCTGTGCTGCTAAAGAGATTGACTTTCATATGAGAAGAAAAATAATTCTATTTAGAATAATTGAAAAACAAACAAACAAACAAACAAACAAACCTAAGGCTTTTTGTGTGTGCAAATGCAGCAGATTTATCATAGTTTGCAGTAGCTTGTTTGCTGATTTGTTTTATGTTCCCTTCCTAATGTCATTAGAGTGCTCCTGGGGAAAAACCTCAAACAGCAAACAGCAAACTGACAATAGGCAGGATAAGTATTCCCAGATCTTGCATCATCTGAAACAACCACAATAAATAATTAAGAGCAGCCATAACATCACACAAATGTTTGACCAAGAAGTGATGTCTCATACTGTATTTTAAATGTCAGAAAGTCAGGCACTGGTGAACAAGTGCACAGAGAAAATTTAACAGCAAAGAACCTAGAAATGTCCCATTTCTGTACCAAGTGACAATGTGAGTTACTGTCACTGAAGCACAGCTAAGCTCAAGGGACAGGAGTTGACTGTGATCATGCACATGGAGGTTATGGAATCATGGAATGGTTTGGGTTGGTAAGTACATTGAAGATCATCTGGTTCCATCTCCTGCCATGGCAGGGACACCCTCCCACTGTCCCAGGCTGCTCCAGCCCCAGTGTCCAGCCTGGCCTTGGGGCACTGCCAGGGATCCAGGGGCAGCCACAGCTGCTCTGGGAACCCTGTGCCAGGGCCCTGCCCACCCTGCCAGGGAACAATTCCTAATTCCCAATATCCCACCCAGCCCTGCCCTCTGGCACTGGGAGCCATGCCCTGGTCCTGGCACTGCAGTTCCTGAGGAATTGTCCTTCTGCAATGAGAATGTGTAGGGCAGTGAGGCTCCAGTGGAAGTGTCAAACGCAATGGCTTTTTTTCCCAGATTCTTTTAATGAAACAACAGGTTCAGACCGATATGGAACTAAAAGCTTCTCTGAGCAGTTGTTCTCCTTTTGCCTCTGCCTCCCCATTCAAACATGTTCCTTCAAGACTTTTCATGGTCTCATCTGTGTCCCAGGTCCCATGGAGTGGAATTGTGAAGCCTTGAAAAAGGAGGGAATAGTGCATTGTTGTGGATTCCCTGTTTCCAGCTGCTCCGGAGACTTACAGGATGTTTCATGCTTTTGTTGATGCTCCAGACCCATCTATTTTATGTTGTTGTTTTTCTTCCTTTTGGTAGTCTGAGCAGTGGATGCTAATGGACATTTGAAGCATGCTGCCTCACTGATTCTCTTTCAGAACCAGTAAACCTCAGAAATAATATTGTTTAGTCTCTGGAGAAGCATTACAGGTATGAGTGGTAAGAATATTGTGATGGTTCAGTACATTTGAAGAATGTATCCTATATTTCAGTATAGGCTTTAAGATAAGCACTTAAGTCCTCAAGTGGGGCTGGACATGGATCCAGGCACTCACCTGGAGAAGGGAGAAGCTCAACCTCACCAACAAACTGCATGCAGAAGTTAGCAGTCCTCTTAAATGAATTTTAGAAAGGACAGTTGCTTCTGGGATTTTAACCTGTTCAAGGAGATTATTTCAATTATGAAATGAAGATTCTATCACAGTTTAAAGCTAAGCTAATGTCTTTAAATCTTTCTCAGTTTGAAGCTGTTGTCACAAGGGGGTTTGGAACTTGACTTTCTACTTTGATCTGCTCTACTCAGATGATGCAGTGGCAACTATGAAGATACATCAAGGCCAGATTGCAGGGATGGATGAGCAAATTTTTGGCTACTGTAAACCAGCACAGCTTTGTTGAAGTCAATAGAACTTTGTGGAACCTCCTGTGAGCTGGAATCTCCTGCTGTCCAAGTTTGCAGTGTGAATTTATGTTTTGGAACATCATCTTTATGTGCCTCTACTTATATTTTTAAAAAAGTCCATAGATACCATCAATATATCACCTCTGAGCCTTGTGAAATGAGACTGTTTACAAGGAATAAATAAATTTTACAAACAAAGATAAAGAGGAAACATTATTTTAATACCTTTATAAGGTACAAAAGGAAGTGGTCTTTTGCTTCTCACAGATTTGTAGTAGACAGACTACAAAAAATCCCAAGGGATTTACACTAAATCTTGGAATGTTGCAGTGGATCTGTTCCTGCTGCAGCTGAGTGTTATTCTTTCTGGGTGTTTGTCTGTTCCTGTATTAGTTATGCCAGAAAAGTCCAGGAATCAATCTTGGACACTTTAGTGTTACCTGAGAACAGATGGGTCCGTTCCCTTGACACAATAATAAAGGACCAACTTTTTTTACTGATGTAGATATTTAGCCTTCAAGGATTCCCTGGCAGTCAAACAACACTTGGAGCAGTTTTGTGACTAAGTTTGGGGACACAGGATTCCTGGTAAAATGACAAATTTAGGATGCATTTGTGTGTATCTTCAATGAGTCACTTTGGCAATCATGATATGGCAATCATGAAATAAGTGGTACAGAGATATATAGCTATGTTTTTCCATGTGGGAGTGTTTCCATATTCACTGCTGGGTGTTGTACTAAACTCAGGAATTATGGGTTATTATTACATGAGAGTGTCATTATCTAGTAGCTATTATTATATAATAATGATGATGATGATGATGATGATGATGATGATGATGATGATAATAAAAGCACTATAGAAGCTACTTTGCATGAGGATTTGGCCCTGATAACTGAAATTATTATTGTCTAAATGATTTCTACAGGATTTATTGTACTTTAAAATGTGGCTGTAAGTTATGCACAGATTATGGTCAGTGAGACTTTAAAGCAAAAATACAGATTTTGGGAATGGTTATTTTTCCTAAACATCTTGAAGTAATTAATAAATTATTTCTATATTTGCATATGTGTCTGTCTCTCCAGATGGTCAGAATATATGTGGATATAGAAGGTCTGATTTTTAATACTGAATTACTCCCTTTTTTTAAAAATGAACATAATAGTAAGAATTTTGAGAACAAGTTATCCAAATGGTGATTGCTTTTACATAGGTTCTTTACTTATTTTCAGAAGAAATCTGTTTTACACAGAGTTTTCTCTTTATGATTCTTAATGAGCAGTTGTTTATATAGCTGAATAAGAGAGAAATGTGTTGACAATGTTCAATAACATTTTCTGTCTTGTAAGGTAGAATATGAAATTGTTCTTGACTATTACCTTCTCTTGAGAGTCGTAGGATGTCTATTGGTAATTAAACATTAAATGCCGCATTTGAGAGGTCATGAACATTTACAATGATTGCAATACTGTATTAATAGACTGCCAGAGAGAGGTGCTTTGAGTTTTAAAGCAGGCATAGGAAAATTTAATGAAAGAATCACCTAATGCTGTCTCTTTAGCATTATTAAAACCTGTGGTTTTTATGAAGCTCTCTGTTTTCTCAATTCTGAGATGGTGTGCCCAGAGTCAAATTGTAGGATATTCCTATCCTATGAAAAAAGGATTGAAACTGATAATTTAGAAAAAATCCAAGCCTTTCATGAAAACAGAATTTTACAAGCAGATGTCCTTGAATAGTTTAAGATTGAAGTACATCCATTTTCAGAAAGCAAGGTCTCCATAAGAATAAAAGACAATTAAACAGTTGGATATTCCTTATAATTGCTTTGTGGTTTTTTGCTAATTATTACATGAACATTAGAGAGATAACAGCTGAATTATTAATTGCAATCATTTTCTCCTTTAAGTTGCTTTCTGTAAATATGCTTTCTATAAGTATTTCTACAGAATGTCTGTTAATCTGTTAAATCTGCCTCCTTGGGCAATGATGATGGAAGAAATTAATAAAATATAGGCAGAACTTGATTAATTTCTATGATTTCCTCAATTTCCTCAGGGAACATGTCTGACATGATCAGACAGTTCTTCCTGGACTTCCTTAACATAACAGAATGCAGTATCCTGCCTGCCAGGACTTCCTCATTCTCTCCCAGGTCCTGGAAGCCACAGGCTGGTTTCAGAGTCCTGTTCTTCCCCCAGATGGCACACAGCTAAAGATGATGCATCCATGGCCTTCCTCCCCACATGCCCTCGGCCCCCAATGGCAGCTGAATGACCACTCCAAGCTGATTTAAGCCCCATGTCTTTAATGGCATGGATACCTCAGTGTTTCTTGCCTAACAATTGTTGTAGTTCAAACAGCTGTTTTATTAAATTTTGAGTTTTTACAGGTTTAGGAAGATATTGGTATCCTGAAGGGAAGCTACAAGAAAAATTGAGAGAAACTATTTTTAAGGGCCTGAAGTCACAGGACAAGGGGGAATGGCCTCACACTGACAAAGAGGAGAATTCGATTGGATATTGGGAATTAGGAATTGTCCCCTGGCAGGGTGGGCAGGGCTGGCACAGGGTGCCCAGAGCAGCTGTGGCTGCCCCTGGATCCCTGGCAGTGCCCAAGGCCAGGTTGGACTTTGGGGCTGGAGCAGCCTGGGACAGTGGGAGGGGATGGGACTGGTTGAGCTTTAAGGTCCCTTCCAACAAAATCATTCAATGATTCTATGATAATGCTATTGAACATTTTGGAATATTAACCTATGCAGCACAGAGAGGGCTAATCTTTTTATCACCTTCTCCAGGCAGTGTCATAATGCCAGTTTGGGAGCCATGCATCATCTCTCTGACATGGTTATTCAGCAAGTCAGAACTGATAAATCTGAATTATCTGGTCTCACTTATCAGCATGAATGCCATCCTTGAACAAATGCAAAATCAATTCCAAACCAAAGGCTATGCTCCTGCTAACTGTTAACTATTGACTGCAGAGTAAGTTACATGTTTCCTAGTGATTAGCAAATTTTGGAAAGCTTCTGGATGCCCAGCTTAG
Source organism: Luscinia megarhynchos (assembly GCA_034336665.1). NCBI lineage: Eukaryota > Metazoa > Chordata > Aves > Passeriformes > Muscicapidae > Luscinia > Luscinia megarhynchos. The sequence goes on along the minus strand of CM067574.1, from coordinate 20,646,265 downwards.
TTTGGGAATTAGGATCATATATACACTTTGCAGAGGCAGTGAGGTAAAGCACATAAGAACTCTCGTGTTTTGAAACATAATTCCTAAGCAAGTTCAGTTTCTCCTCACCTTCCTTCTCTTCTCCCATGGTGAAAAAAATGAAGTTGTAAAATTGGCTGAATGACTAATCAAGGTGTTCCTTAAACTTGCTATTAATTACAGCCTACTGATCATGCAGACAGAATACTACTGATTGTCATAGTTCATAATGTGTTGAAGGATTTCTATACCTCTACAGGTCTAACTGCATGGGTGGACTGCACAACTGAATGTTTTTAGATGTGTTATTCTCCTATACCTACATAATAAAGTAAAATATTTAAAAAATTGTCTGTATATACCCTCTGCCCTAGTTATCCTGGTACTGTGAGTTACTCAAAAACAAAGAAAAGAAAAAGCAAACAAACAAAAAACCCCAACACCCCCAAAACAAACAAAAAGGCTGGACACTGGGGCTGGAGCAGCCTGGGACAGTGGGAGGCAAGTGTGCAATTGGATGATCTTCAGTTGCCCTTACAGCCCATTCCATGATTCTGTGATTCTAAGACAGGACTTACCATATCCAGTTTTAATACTTAATTCCATTTCTCATTGATTCATACACAGTAAGTGGTGAATACAAGTATTAATTCAACATCTAAGTCATAACTCAAAATCATGTTTATTTTTTTTTGTTTCTGATGGCAGCTATAAAATAATGATTCTGATATTTTCAGTTCAGTGGCTCTCAAACAAAGTCTGTGGGTTTTTTGCTTCTTCACCTACAGGCTTATTTTGCTTTTTTTTTTTTTTTAACAACAGCAGACCCATATCCAAACTACAGAACTGCATTTGCCATGTGAAATCTGAACAGGATGGAGTACATGCAATGCTGGGAAAGTAGAGAATTAAAAGTGATGTCCAAGATGTAAAATCACAGAAGGCAGTGGGTGTTCTGCAGTGAGCAGGCAGCCACACTGTATCACACTCCCCAGCCCAGTTGTTTTGCAGCCGTTTACTTCCCCAGCAGGAGCCTTTCACTCCAGTCACACTTCCTTGGCAATTCTCCACATTTGATCAATTATTCAAATAGCTGGCTATGTTTTCAGTCCTGCAGAGCTTTTTAGATGCACTTGTGTAAAAAGCTTATGGGTTAATTTCTTATTTTAATATATAATTTAGGGGACAATATTTCTTATTTGGCATATTAGTTTTCATGACATGGCAAATTACTAATAATCAGATATTTTAGTCCTCTACAGCACAAGAAATTCTTTGCTAGCTTAAATTAACAGGTTAGTTCCCTTCCTTTTAATTCAAAAGTCCTCTTATAAATTATTTTTCTCTTGGTAACTCTACTTTTTGAAACACTTTCTGCTAATTGGTATAGCCTAATAATCTGCCTTCTCTTCTCTGAGGTTCTTACATGAAAACGTGTCCCCCCATGCGACAATACTCTTCTTTCTAGTGTTGTTTTCCTTTGTAGCATTTATTGTTTCTTTAGGGAAACTCTGAAAGTGAACTAATTAAGCTTTCTTTAGAGATTCTGAAAAATTAACTCTTCTAGGAGAGGAGGTAGAAGCTATTTAAGTCTTGAGTACCAAAAATTTGGATTTCATTATAGACTTAGCTCTGCCTAATTAGCTGATGTGAGGGATGCTTCTGTAAAGCACTGCATTGTTCTTGACATATTATGGTGGTTTGTCCTCTATGGTGGACAGTCTACCCTTGTCAGCCTTGTCCCAACTCCAGTTCACCTGCCCTAGAAATTACCTGTCCTTTAGGGCTCTCTTTGAAGGAATAAATCAAGATAACGAAAAATAATAAAGAAAAACAAAAAAACAAACAAACAGTTCCACTGAGAATGTTTTTTAAAATAAAAATTGTTCAGCATATTACCTACTTTTGGCATCAACCTTGATTAAATATTTAATTCACTATTTTTTATGCTACTAATAATATATGGAAACCTTTGTTTGAACCTATAGCAATGCATAATATTTCTTGAAAAAAGTTTCCAACTTGAAATTCTGGTTTGGGAGGAATTGTTTAACCAACCATTAAAACTGTTACATCTTCAGCACTGATTTTGCAGGATTTAAAAGGAGAATGCAGTCACTGCAGAGGTGAAGAGCAGTGGTTGACCTTGCCACTGGCTGTCATTTTATCAGGCATCTCCTAAAGCCTTTTTCTTTCAAGTGCATTCTAAATTGGTCCTAACAGACTTCTCAGGCTTCTACAAAGATCCAAAAATTGATGTGTACTTTTTGTTTCTCATTGGCGATGTGATTGCATCAGAATTATGGAAGTTAAGTTCTCTGTCATGTGATTCTCACAGTCAAGCTCTGAGCATGGAATTTGCCAAACCTTCTCTTAGACCTATAATAATGGGCAAAATGAGCAGCATGTGAATGCACAACTGATCAGAGAAGTGACTAAGAGAGCCATTTCCTCTCTACTTTGGAGGTTTTAACCTCTGAGTCTCATACCTGATATCAAAAGAATGAGAACTCACATTTTGGCTTTCTATTTTATTAAGTTGTGGCTTAGTATTCAAAGATGACAGAGAGGTATCCTTAGACGTGCTGTATACACCACATTACTCAAACTCAGCATAAACTGTACAAACTAAAACTCGATCTAGAAAAATATTAAATCAGCCATTGGCATCATGTTACAAATCTCAAGAGAGAAGCTGTTGCAGAACTCTTCAGGCCATTGTGTTTGCAGTTCTTCAGCAGCCTATCCACGTTACAGTCCTGATGGTGCCAGGAGTATCCAGCTCTATTCCCCACTAAAAGGCAGGACTGAGAATAGCTCTCCACCTGCTCCCTCATAGACAAGTCCTTCTTGCAAAACCAAAAAGAGAAAATATCTTTTCTTGAAGCAATACATTTAAGAAGATTCTTTTTTTCAGTTTATCTTTTCAGAAAAAGACAAACAGGTTTGGCTTCTCCTCCCTCCCTCTCCCCCCCTGCCCCCACATAGCACTGCTCCCAGAAGGTATTACTTTTCAGTAATTCCTCCATTACCCAGGAAAAAAAGAGAGGAAGAATCCTTTGAAAGCTGCCTGGCATACTTGGGGGCCAGATTCTTTCCATCTACTTATCACTTTTCCCAGTTATTCATCAGCTTTATCAGTAGGATACACAACATTCTGTGAGACTCTGTTCTTTCTAGAGTCATGGAATACTTCTGTAAAATAAATTTTCATTCCAGCTGCCTCTGTTTTAAAAAGTCTGTATTTTTTGGTGACCGAATCCTTGTAAGCTTTGGTGGTAAGGTTATTAATGACATGTAAGTTCACATAGTGCTACAGTTCAGTAGAACCTATACCTGGGCTAAAAAAACCCCACAGTTTCAAGCTGTAGGAAAGCAGAAAGTTCACCCTTTGCACTCTAAGCTCTCATCAGATTTTTACTGTTCTTTGCTGTTTTGTTCTGTTATTATGATGTCCTTTGAATTGCCTAAGCAGCCAATGGGAGAACTACTTACCTTCTCTCTAGAGCTCTTGACATCAGCTAAACAATGCATGAAAGTGTTTTATAGAAAGAGACAGACAGGGGAAGAGATATGGAGAAACTAGAGATATAAAGTGACATTACACATTTTATGAAATGACTAAAGAAAACACACTGAAAATCAAGCCTTCAGCAGCAGCAGCATTTTTAAAAGGCTTGGTATCACAGTAAATAAGATTCTTCAGAGCCTTTTGGCAAAGGGAATAAGATTTTGTCATTGTTCTCTATTGGTAAATTATCCTTGAAAAAAGGGAAGATGCTTCTAGGAAATGGTAACTAATGCTAAGAAAATTTACTCCTAGCAAACAAGCAATGCTTTTACAATAGAATCCTATCCAAAGGAAAAGTTTATGGTACAGTTATAGTGGGGATTATATCTTTGAAAATTGCATAACTGATTAGAAGTGATAACTTCTAATCAGTTATTTCTGTGCAGTATTAAAATCTTTCCTTACACAGGTGTTGTGGCTCTATTATTATTTTGTTCTTCTTTGTTATTCTGCTCTAGCAAAATGGTGACTTAGCACTGCATGTTGGTAATGACTGAAAAAATTACAGACTGCTCAGTTTTTGGGGTGACAAGGAGAGGATTTCAAAGGACTTAATTGACATTTCATTTAGGCTGTTGAAGTGGGGTGATAGAATCATGGAATGGTTTAGGTTGGAAGGGACTTAATGATCCCATTCCACCCCCTGCCATGTCCCAGGCTGCTCCAGCCCCAGTGTCCAGCCTGGCCTTGGGCACTGCCAGGGATCCAGGGGCAGCCACAGCTGCTCTGGGCACCCTGTGCCAGGGCCTGCCCACCCTGCCAGGGAACAATTCCTAATTCCCAATATCCCACACAGCCCTGCCCTCTGGCACTGGCAGCCATTCCCTGGCTCCTGGCACTGCAGTTCCTGAGGAATTGTCCCTCTCTGGGTTCCCTGCCAGACCCTGGAAGGGGCTGTGAGCTCTCCACACAACCTTCTCCTCTCCAGGCTGAGCAGGCCCAAGTTTCTCAGTCTAAAATTCAGTAATCTGGTATATAATATCAAATTCCTAAACTATAAATAATTTGATAATTATCAGAAATAATTTAGGGATTTGACATGTTACCTTTATTTACCTACTAAAATATTTCAATGCCCTTTCAGGGTGGACTAGATGTGGCTGTTGGTGTGATTGTTTCCTGACTGATTTAAGGCTGGGCAGTTCAGACCTTAATCACTAGGTAGGAAGAACCATCCAACTGTACGTTCCAGTAGTAGGAAAGAAATATTATTTTACATGATTAAATTAAGCAGTCCTTAGAAGATGTAAACGGTAAATGATTTTTTGTCAGATTTGTGCCAGGTGCTAATGGAGTCTGGTTTTCATGCAATTTGCAATATATTGAGCTCAATGGACAAAACTTCGTAGAAAGTCTAGACAAAGATAATGAAGGATGTGCAGGCTTACCTAAGGTCGTAAGGTATTGTAAGGAAATTTGGGGAAAAAATTGTAGTTTAATGGTGAGAGAAGAGCAGTGGGAGGCAGAATTCCAAAATTCTCATCCTGGCTCTGCTGCTCCCTTGCTGTGTGCCCTGGGGCCAGGAGTGTGGCATTTCTGCTTCTTACTTCAGCTGCTGTAAAAATCAAGTATAATGCTCCTTACACATCACTTCCTCAGGGATGATGTGAATCTGAATTAATGCTTAAAAAGTACTTTTGGATCCTGTAATTGAAGCACTTTGTAAGTGCAGTGTATTAATATTTTACTGAATACAGTATTTCCTGAATTTTAAGCAGGAAACCCACTGTTAAATTATATAGTTTGCATGGGTGTAAATATTAAATTGTTGCATCAAAATTAGGCTTTAAATCATGTTACCTCATGGAAAAGCTACCATAGCAATCATTCCATTTTCAGCTGGAGTCTGCCTGGGTGGGATTTAGTACAAAGTAATTTCTGAATAAGCTGATATCTCTTTAAGTTCAACAATGCAGGCGGCATTTTGTTAGATTTCCATTTGACAGATACAGATGACAATCAAATTATTTTTGTAATAAGACATCCAGAAATACACAGAGCAGAGGGGCAACGAATGTTGCTTTGAATTAATATTTAAATCTTTGTTTGAAACAGTCCTCTTGAAACAAAATCATGACGGATTTTTAATAGCGTAGAAGCCCCAGAGTCCTTCAACTCTTTCAGCTCTGTAGTGTCAGTCTCTTTTAATCAGTCCTTCTTTTATTGCTAAGCCCTAGATGACAGCCTGAAGTTTCACCCTGAGGTGTAAAGGATTGAAATATATGTGACTTATCTGACTTCAACTTTAAAAGAATTGCATGGAAGCAGAAGGACAAATGCTGTCCTGATTGCATTCAGCTTGCTGCATGTCACTGAAAATGGAATTGGCAAAATGGAGAGGTCTGAGAAGCAGGAAATAGCAATTTTCCAAATAATGACATCTTCTTTTACATGATAATGGTCAAAGTCAGTAGTCATATAAACCTCCATACTGAACTGTAAAATGTTTAAACTGAAGAAGGAGCCAAATTCACATAAAACCAAAGGCAGAGCTCTCAATTGGTATGAAAGGACCTCAAATGTAGTGACTCACATCACATTTTGGCTTGGGAAAATGGAATGTCTTGTGGCAAATACCCCAGATTTGCATCTCAACACAAATATTTCTTATTTTCTCTCTTCCACTGTATTTCTTGAACTATGTTGCCTTCCTTCATTCAACCAAGCGCTGTATTTAATAGAGATTTTTTATAATAACTTATGGGGATCATAGGGAATTTGAAGACATTTCAGTAAAAATGAATCACTAGGAACACATAAAATGAGTTTAACCAACTTCCTATTGTTATCTCTATTTCTGTCTGTACCAAGATGGATTTTAAAAATGTAATATGGCCTGCTTTTGCTGAAGTGAGTGAAAAATTCCACCTCTTAGGTCAGATGCCAAATGTAGACCTTGGTATACTTGGTCTGTAAATCCTTTGAGTAGTGAAACACTGCTATGACCAATATTAATGTGCAATTAATAGTTGATTTTCAAAGCCTGTTCTGTCATGTTACCAAAAATGTGACTGAATAGAGATGTTTAGCACTATGAACCTCTTTGGCCTTTTTTATTATGTTTGCACTTTTAAGTGTTAGCAGTCATAATAAAAACTTTGGTTTTTTTGTTACGTGTTCAGAAGACAAAATTGTTTTACCTTAATGTGATAAATAATGACCCAGAACAGATGAATAATTATATCCTTAACTGTTAGGTACACTTCTGCTGTCTTAGGACAATTATACTACAGCTATTAATTCTTTTTAAGATACCACAAATGAAACTGATAAAAATATGCCCTATTTTTTATAAAACTAAAAGGAATGCATTTGCTAAGAGACCAAATCTATGTTAATTCAGCTACACTGCTTCTTGCAGCCTCATGATATGACAGATCTCTAGAACTGCTGATAAAAACAGGGGTATTTTTCTCCAAATTCTACGGTGTGAATCACAAGTGTGTAATATGGATGTAGCAATATATTTATGCAAATCTATAATGCCAATATTAGACGGGCCTTGCACTAAATGATGACTTTTTTCCTTTATGTAACTAAGGAAAACACTGGAAGTGTGTGTAGTTTAAATGTATTTGGGTGTATTGCAGCTGTGAATCCAGAAAGCTTGGAAAACTGAAAAATATCAGTAGAGGGAGCTGCTCTTGCATTTTTTGGGAAAGGTGCTTTCTAACCTTTGGTGGCCAAGCCGTTTGCAATTGCTGGGAGAAAGCTGCCCCTTGTGATGTGCTCTCTGACTGCTTAGCAGCACATTTGAGGCAAACGACATAATAACATGAACAGAAAATGGCTTAATATCCATCTGCCTATGGATGGATTGCAGGCTGCAGACTCCATACAGAACCATTGTTCCACTTCCCTCTTCTTTCTTTAGGCTCTCACATTGAACTTTTTCAGTCACCTCAAATGTCAAGGCAGGACTGAAAAAAATCAGTACTCAGAAGAATTTGGAGGGGGAATGTAACTTGCCTAAGTAAAAGGGAAAGAGAACAAAACAACGTGTTTTTTCCTCGATATCCCATGTCTTCTTGATCAATGAGATTTATCATTTGCTGGTCTCAGAGTCTAATGACCAATTCCCAGTGTCCTGAAACATCTTAAGGTTGTCATTTACTCATTTCCTCACCTGCCTTTTCCAATAAGTAGAAAGCAGCTGGAGCAGATCAAACATTGCTGACCTTCTCAGTGCAGAGCTCCTCAGAAACTTCTCTCCTGTGGGATGATTCCTTTGATGTAAAGGAATTCTTGGACCCTGTTCCTAAGGACCAAAGACCTCTGCATGGCTGGCAGGGAGGCAGCACAGGTTGAGCCTCTCTTTTGGCTTCTTCCATTCCCAACTCATTCTCGTGTCAGGGGCTTGGTGGGTCAGCTCTGAGCTGTCAATAAAATAAAGGACAATGGGTCTGTAGTTCCACTGAAACGATGCCTTTAACACACTGCTGAACTTAGCTGTGTGATTCCTTTACAAATTTGCCCAATATTTTTCACTGTGAGATCTGCCCAAAATGTAAAGCATCTTTCTGCTCGTTCCTCAGTTAAAGGTGTTGGCCATGCAAATCCCCATTTTCCTGTTTGGAGGAGCAAAGCAACAGATTCTTTGTATTTTCTTTTGTGTTAGAAGAAACTTCAGCCTTTAAACTATCTTGGGATATTCCTGCTTTTAAATAAAGTAAAATTTAAACTAGACAGTTTTGGTCAGTTTAAGATATTTAGATTCCTGGGTACACATGTAGGTGTTTAATAAGGTTTCCAGAAACACTGACATTCCTTTCAGCTTTCAAATCTTACATTTCTTGATGTGTAATGCTTTCCAAGTCCTAGGCTTAAGCGACTAATGTGGCTGAGTGTCATTCTTAAAGTATTAAACCCACATTTGGTTCATATGGTGATCCAAATTGCAGTTGTCTTCATGATTGGATTTATCGAGCATCTCCTGGTTAACTGACACGCTGAATTCTTGTGTCTTCTAGGCTGGGAATCAGCCAGAAAGAAGAGTTTAACCTGAAATCTGTCCTTTTTATTTAGTGGCTTAATAGATATTCAGGGTTTGTTTTTTTTTAAAGAATCAATTTACTGAATCATCCTTAATTTTTTTTTCTCCATGCAGTTTAGAGTGTTTACAGTGAAACCTCCCACTTAGAAGAAAAATGTTTAAGAAATATTTTTTATAAAATAATGAGAAATACTGCCAAGTATTTATTTTACTTTGTTCCTAATTATTTCCCTTGGGCAAACTGAGGAATTTTTCAAATCTGATGATTGTTGTATCTGTGTTATATCATGTTTACAAATCACCAGAAGGTTTAAAAATGCATTTAGTAATTGACAATAAATTCACAATAAAGTATTCAGTTACATTAAAAGTCTAGATCCTTGAGGGAATTTTTAATTTGCCACACATACTTGGTTTTGCAACTTTTCAGGAAATAATACATTTGATCTTATTTGCATAAATTAATCCTTCTTAATTTTGAAATTTTATCCTGATGAATTGTGTTCCAGATACCTATGAGGTCACCGTAGGATCATAAAATGGTTTGGGCTGGAAGGAAAATCGAAGATCATCCCATTCCAACTATGGAATGGAATTTCAACAATGGGAGGGACCCCTCCCACTGTCCCAGGCTGCTCCAGCCCCAGTGTCCAGCCTGGCCTTGGGCACTGCCAGGGATCCAAGGGCAGCCACAGCTGCTCTGGGCACCCTGTGCCAGCCCTGCCCACCCTGCCAGGGAGCAATTCCTAATTCCCAATATCCCATCCAGCCCTGCCCTCTGGCACAGGGAACCATTCCACCTTGTCCTGTCCCTACATGCTCTTGTGAAAATCCTGGCCCAGCCTCAGCAAACTCTCCAAAATGTATGACTTAAGAAGTGCCATTTTATTTTTAGGCAGAAAAGGAAATAATTATGCTTAGGTTATGGGTATTTTTGTGCTCCCTGTAGATATATTGATGACAATCCTCTGGCCTGAGTTTTATTCCATTCTTGAGTAAAAGCTTTCATATTTTTTTCAAGGCTTTTCCCGGAGCCAGCCTTAAGCCCTAAAAAGAAAAATGACTGCTTGAGGCCCTGATTTAACCTCAGCAACTTAGCCCAGTGCTCAAAGGCACTTAGGGGTTTTGACAGAGCTTTGCAAGACCTAACTCCGGGCATCTGACCACTAGGCCAAACCCCTTGGCACTGAATCCCGAGCTCAGGCTGCTTGTGTTCTCTGGAGGCAGAATTCTGCACTTCAGGCATGCAGGTCAAAACCAAGAGGGATGCGCTGTTTCTTCTGTTGCCTTTTTTTTTTTTTTTTTATGTGACTGAGGGCACAGCCTTTTCCCTGTGCCTAGTGTGAGTGGTGCTGAAAGAGGGGTGGACTGAGGAGGCACAAAAACCTTCATGGAAGCATCTTACAGTGCTGACAGAGCTGGGAGCTCATTGTGTGAGATTCCTTTAGGTGGATTTGACATTTGGATCCAAATGCAGGTGACTTTATTCAAATGCAGCTCACAGCTCCCAGTCTCTCATGAAGGTAGAATTCTAAATCCTGTAAAAAATTAACAAGAAGAACTGCCACTTTCAGGAGATAGGTGACATTCTTTTAGTCCTTCCATCTTCCTCAAAGAATTATCCAGTCTTTTGGCAATTCAAAAGCTCCATTAGGAAGGATTTGTTTCAATACCTGTAAATGCAAACCCCATTGCTCACCCTTTGGGTGAGTTCTGTAAATCGCAGACTGCACAGCTTTGCTCATTTCCCCCCCCACCATGTTCAGGACATCCCTTTTTCATGAACTGATCATCATCATATAACAGAATGAAAAGAAGGGAGGGAGAGCAGCTCTTCTCCTCCAGGACAGCTTATAACTATGAAAATGGACCATTTCCCCTTTGAGGGATCTCAGGAATCTCTAGCATTTGCCCTGAATTTAGGTTTCAGTAAATGTAAAAATCAAACTCATGTACCACACTTATGGTTAATTCAATGGAGAATCATGCACACTGCATCCTCCTTTGAAGTTAATTGAAGAGTCTGGCCTCCATTGACTCTGATTTCAGTTTTGGTTTGGCAATAAAACTTCAAACTGAACGAGTTTTGGCTGCTGTAGTTCTTACTTCATTTCTGTGGAAAGTTCATATTGCACCCACAAGCACATAATAAGTGCGGAAAAATGCCTCATTCCTAGCTCATATTTTGCTGACAGAGAAGATAATTTGCACATCAGTACTTTCTGTGGATAAAGTTAGAATTCCTCAGCTTTGGCTTTTTCCCAGTTGATATCACAAAACTGACCATGAAACCAGACAGTGAAGTTTTAGCCATGACATATTTGCTGAAAATTTTAAGAACTAGAACTAAGAACTAGAAGGTAATTGGCAGTAGATGACGTGAATTTATGATGGGAAATCATGTTTGGCCAGTGTGATGGCCTTGACAAAGAAATGACTTGGTGGATGAAGGGAGAGCAGCTTGTCTTGAGTTCAGCAAGGACCTTGACATTTTCCTGTAACATAACAGACAAAGTGTTGAATACAGACTGGAGAATAGGCAGAGGGGTGGACTGAAACCTGGTTGAACTGCTGGGCTCAGGGAGATGAGGATCAGGGACACAAAGTCCAGCTGGAGGCTAATCCTGAGTTATGTAGCCCAGGTGTCACTATTGTTATCAGCACTGTTAAACATCTCTGTAACTGGCACTGAGTGCACACTCAGCAGCTCCCAGGTGACACAAAATTGGGGGAGTTTGTTGAGACACTAGGGGGATGTGCTGCCATTCTGAGGGACCTGAATTATTCAGGCCAGAGAATCAAGCTGAGATAAACCTCATGAAGACTAACAAAGGGAAATGAGCAGAGGGAAATGCCGAGTCCTGCTTGTAGGCAGGAAAAATCCCACACATCAGAACAAGCTGGATAGATGTCAAACAATTGGAAAACAACTTTGCAAAGAAGGACCTGGAGATGCTAGTGCACAACAAGTTGCACAGGAGACAGCAATATGCCCTTGTGACAAATCAAGTTGATGAGCAGAGGATGGAGCAGCTCTGCTGGGAGGAAAGGCTGGCACAGCTGGCATTGCTCACCTGCAGAGGAGAAGCTTTGGGGGGAGCTCAGGGGGGCCTTGCAGGGCCTGAAGGAGCTGCAGGAAAGATGGAGAGAGACAATTGGCAAGGGCTGGAGGGACAGGAGCCAGGGCATGGCTCCCAGTGCCAGAGGGCAGGGCTGGATGGGATATTGGGAATTAGGAATTGCTCCCTGGCAGGGTGGGCAGGGCTGGCACAGGGTGCCCAGAGCAGCTGTGGCTGCCCCTGGATCCCTGGCAGTGCCCCAGGCCAGGCTGGACACTGGGGCTGGAGCAGCCTGGGACAGTGGGAGGTGTCCCTGCCATGGCTGGGGTGGCACTTGGATGAACTTTCAACCCTTCCAGCCTAAACCATTCAGAAATTCTATGATTCCTTACATGATTAGTTTATAGCCTCACAACTCGTAAAGGCAAAGAGCATTGGATCACAGGGAACATTCTTATTCATCTACCGAAACAGCAAGAAAACATTTACACAGATTATGGGTGGAGATACAATACTTTTTATGTTTAGAGTTAAATAAAAGCAGTGAGAAATAAATCTTCTCTCTTCTCCATGAAGCAAACTGAATCCTTCTTTGAATCTGAAGTGTATTTTACTGTGCTACTGTTGAGAAATTATGATTGAACAGAGGTTATAAGGTGAAACCCAGTATGTTCATGTGTTTATGGAACCCAAGGTCAAGAAATGCTTGAAAAGACTATTTGGGTAGGGGTATGAACTGCAGGGTATGTAAATTTATTCATAAATGAAATTCTCAAGAACATTTGACACTGTGTTTCTGTAGGCAGAGGTTTGCTAGCTTAAACTTGGACTGAATCTTAGGTCAGATAGACCGGGATTAACTACACTAAACAGGGCAAAAGTAGTTACCCTGAATGGCTGAGTTAATCCATGAATTTCATATATATTTGGAGTTTTATTCAATACCTCATTTAAAAACTATCGGGACACTTGTAGTAGTAGTATATCCCCAAAATATTTGAGGTGATTTCTGGAGCATAACATGATTTTTAACGGCTAAGATGACAAAAAAAGGGAATATCACATTATTTTCAGGCTGTGTTTATAAAAGGAAATAGTTCTGGGCGTCCTCTATTCAGTTGGAATGTTTCTGGCATTTTTAGGATGTGTCTGCAGCTCGATTACCTTGTGAAGCTCCAGCATGTCTCTGGTCTCCGTTCTGAGCTGCCATGATCTGCAGTGCTGGAGTCTGACACAAGCTTCAGGAGCAAACAGGAGTGGAAGTGTGGCCACCCCAGCTACTGCAAAGTCGAGCAACGAGGAGTGAAAAGAGCTCATTAATTCCCACACCGAGGAGATTGCTGAACTGGCCTTTCCAGCATCACGCATCTGTCTACTTCAAATTGCTTTACTGGATCTTCCCCAGCTATGTCCATTGTCTCGGATGCTTCACTCCTCAGGAAGTCATCAGGAATCCCTCAGAGCACCATGCCATACATGCACACCCTTAATGGTCTGAGTTTGGAGAGCAACCAAGCGTCCTCGAAGAAACAAAGTGAATTTAATTCAAGCTTATTTTTAAATTTCTTTTTAATTTCTTTTTATTTTGTTTTTAAGGACCCCTGGTGTGCTGAACCGCACAAAGAATATAATGTCATGAATTCTGATTGATAATCAATGGATACTCTGGTGACCTTATTACATGAATCACAACAGACCACCTGACATTTCTATGCATATCCTTCGTTTTTGAAGTATTCTGCCTTCCAGGCTGGAATTCTCCTTTTCTGTGCTTCAGTCCCCAGGGGACTGGGAGATTGAATTTAATGGTTAGCTGAGCAAGGATGAGCTGAGCTCTGCTCATAACCCTGCTCATAACTTAATCATTGTTCTCAATGAGAAAACTTAATTTGTGAGTGATTATGCACCTTGTTTAGCCCAGTAACTGTAAATATAACACGTAAAAAAAGGATTGTTTTGAGACCTCTTACTGGTCACATATAATTTTATTTAATATAGAAGTCCCTGGTTAAGGATCTGCAGTCTTTGATGAGTTGCCTCGAAATTTTGAACCACTTGGAATCACGCAAGACAAATATAAGACTGCTCATGTAATAGATAAATCTGCTTTTTAATTGGCATGATTTTAAATGTCACAACTCTTTACATGGTACATTCCTGATAGTTACATATATTTATTGTAATGAAGCATAGGATTTTATGCTGAATTCTTTGTGTAAATTCTGCTGGCCCAGGCTGTGATATCATCATGAAAGATGTGGTAGGACATAGCAGGAGCAGTTGGCATCCTTTAGTGTAAACACAGGCCTCAGTGATTAAATTCTACCAGAGCTAACAAGGAGATGATTAACAGGTACTGTGGAGACAAGACATCCCAGGAACTCGGTACTGACCTAGGGGTGGAAGTACATGATCCTGTTGCTGAGGCCTCAAGCAAACCCTTTTCCTTCACTGTTTTTCAGCCAGTCCTCTGACCAGTGCCTGTCCGACTCCAATGAGGGGATTTAAATCACTCTTTGGGTGCACAAGTTTCTCACTTTTCCTCTTACTGTTCTCTCCCCCATCCTGCTGAGGGGGAGAGGGCAACTGCTCCTGTGGTGCTCAGTTCCTGCCTGGGAGGCAACACTCCACACCAGTAAAGGGACCACAGGAGTGTGTGCATGGCAGGCACTGAGGCAGAGAGAAAAAGGTGTGAAAGCAAAGCAATGGTTTGGGGTCATCCTTTTTTGGTGATAACAAACAATTCCATCATTTCAACTGCATTATCTGACATCCTTGTGAGAAGAGCACAAGCAAAGCCCAGAAAGCAGCTGTAAAACAAAGCAAATATTCACACAGTTTTGGCTCATAAGAACAAAAATGTTTAAGTTGAAGGTCTGAGATACTCAGTGTCCACCACTTCTGGCACCAGGACAGGGAACATGGCCAGCACCAGCATTGCATTAAAGCTCAGCCACAGCCTTAGGCCTCAAGTAAACCTGAATAAAAAAATAATACTCAGATGATTGTGTCTGAAGATATACACAGTGCTCCCTAGGCATGGAGCCTCAAACAGTTTCTATGAAGAAGCAGGAATGAAGTTTCCTTTCCTACAGGCTTTAAATGAGCCTGAGTTATTTCCCAAGTCTGTATCATTGAATGACACTTCCCAAAGTGCAATTTTTGCGACCTCTAAGAAAGCCTGGTTAAAGCAGCAGTTACCCATTTGTGCAACCTTTACTGCTGGTAATTGAGAGTGTATATTGCTCAGACAGGTTGGAATCAGAATCAGGCAGAGGGACCTTTCAAAGAAAATATGCAAAAAGCTTCATTCTGCGTCCAATTAGAGCTAAGGTCAATCTTCTTTAGCCCATCTCATTAGTGCTCTCTGGCAGCAAAACTTACTTCAAGACTCAAATATTTGATTCTTGGATATTTGTTTTGAATGAACAAGTCAGCTAATAGGCGAGGTGTCATCAAGATGTAAAAAGTCACTTAAGCTAATTACTGTACAAATAATGTGTACTTTTACATCATTTTCACTCCTCCTATAATGTATGTAATCCTTTCATATATCCATGTAATGCCTATCCATATAATAGCTTGAACCCTGCATGAAGTCAATCCCTTTTTTTGAGCAGACTCTGTGTCTTTCACTCTGTTGGGAATTGATGCCTTACATTGAGGCATCATGAATATCCTGTTCCCAAATGAGGGACATCTGAAATTAATTGGGAAAAACAAATAGGAAAATAAATCCAGGAAAACACCCCCAGTTGGATAAAGACAGTGGAGTTCACATTCAGGATCACCACACGTACACAACGATAAGTTTGACTGAAATCATGTGAAATCTAACGTCATGAGCAGCTGTTATTGTAGCTACACAACAGAAATAAATACAAAAACAAATACAGAAGCAATTAATATTCCATAAGAATGCTAAGAGATTTCCCTTTTTGGGTATACCTAGAATATGTAATGGGATATAGATCTGAGTACTCATTTATTTCCTTTATTTCTTTCTTTATGTCCTTGCAGATGCTGAATTATTTAAGCAGACAAAAATTGCTACACCAGAGCAAGTAACCAGGAGCAATTGCTTGTCTTGGAGTCAATTCCAAACCTCCCAACTGCAGGCTCAGGAACTGGAACTCAGTACATATAGGTTATTTTAGAAGTAATTCCCTTTCAGATCCTCCCCTCCCATCCTCAGCCAAAACTGCATTTTCTTCCACGGGTATCTAAAGCCTTGAACCCTTCCTGGGTGAGATGTCAATGTTTTTTTCTTGAAAGTACGAAACAAAAATAAGGTGGTTGGGATAACCCTCAATCCTAAAGTCACTTGAGGGTTTCCAGTCTTCATATGACATTTTTCATTACATTTATTGCAGAAGTTTCAAGTCAGAGATGGGTTTTTTCTGATTTTTGTTTTGTTTTGTTATGTTTTTTTAAATACAGTAGTTTCAGCAATTAGATAGAAACACTTTGTGTCTTGTATTGAAAATACTGAGTTGGAGCTCACGAACCTATTAAACTGCTGTTTAACAAGCCTTAAAGACGCCAGAGGAAGTGAGAAGTGGGTCCCTCTGGCTGCTGCTGCCACGAAGGAGCAGACACCCAGCCCATTCCAGGTGCTTTGTGCCCCTCTAAACCACAAAGAGGACAGGACTGGGAGGAGATGCTGGTAGAACAGATTTGTCTGAGCATTAGGCAGAACAGATGTAACAGAACAGGATTCAGCACTTCTACATACACACACACACACACGCACACACACACACAAAAAGGCATTCCATTAAAGCTACAACCTTTCAATATCTTATCTGTACATCTCATTTCGTTATTGGGCCTGCATTTCCTGTCCCTAGACATTCCAAATTACTGTTTCTTAGATGCAGATGATACAACTATCTCCAAGTGAAATTAAGTTTTCCAAGCAGTCCTTTATTGGACTTTCATATCTTTACTTTATTTCCCTTCTCACTCATTTCATGTATAAAACTGACATGTTGTAAATTTTGACAGAGGTAGCTTCCCAAAGCAATCTCTAGCTAAGGGTCACTGCTGGTCATATTTTTTATATGTCTTTAGAGTTTTATTAGTAATTTTACTCATTTCCTTTGTTTTGGTAGAAGGAAAATCGAAGAGAATAATTTAGTGGATATTAAAAACTAGAACACAATGGACCCCATATACCCAATTAAAGTGCTCCAGATATGAAAAGTAGATATATATGAAAAGCTGGAAGTGTCTTTCATAAATCCTTCATGGTTCATCTCTTTTATTTCTGTGATTCAGAATGCAGAAAAGCTGAGGCATGACTTCCAGTGAGGATTACTATATTGGTAAACCAGATAATTTTCCATGGATTTTACTATGAATTCCACTGAAATACTACCATAGAATGGTTTGTTTTGGGAGAGACCTTAAAGTTCATCTCACCCCACTCCTGCCATGGCAGGAACACCTTTCACTCTGCCAGGCTGCTCCAAGCCCCAATGTCCAGCCTGGCCTTGGGCACTTCCAGGGATCCAGGGGCAGCCACAACTGAGTAATAACTTGTAAATGTAAAACTGTACTTAATCCAATGGAAAATCATGCTAACATGGTCAAACTCTTAAGGAACTGTAGTTAAAAAGGAAGAAAGACTTGAATACGTGAACTAAATCACTTAAAAACACCTTACAGAAATAAGACATAATTGTAAAACAGAATGAGTATGAATAAATAAATTTTACACACATTGTATATGTATATGTATATGTATATGTATATGTATATGTATATGTATATGTATATGTATATGTATATGTATATGTATATGTATATGTATATGTATATGTATATGTATATGTATATGTATATGTATATGTATATGTATATTTAATGTTTTCTAATAATTCCAAAGGAAAAAAAAATTAATGAAAAAATAGATAACCTTAGATAAAACTTTAGCTTAGAAATGGCTCGTCTTACCTAAGGAAGAAGGGACTGCAACAAGGAGAGATGACAAATTGTGTCAGTTGGGAGTTCTGAGACTGTGCATACAGAGAGGAGCACAAAAAGGGTTTACTGGGCTTGGAGGTGGCAGCAGACCTAATTTGTGGGCAGGCTGTGAGTGTGTGTAGAAGGCATTAGGAAATGTCAGGGTTTGGGTTCATTGATCAGGACTGTCATCCCCACTGGAATCAAGACTGTGAGAGGTGGCTGGAGAGGTGTCAGAGGTAGTTTTTCCTTCACTGTACAGGCAAGGTTTATGGTGCTTTTGCTATTTTTTTCCTAATTGTGAAAGCTAAGGGGAAAACCACAAATCATTTGCTTGGTGATGGGTTTTCCACAAAATCCTCCTCATGCTTCCACAGACATGGTTTTCATTCTGCTTGTTGAGCATATTTTGAAAGAAAGAAATAATATGGGTTTTTGGAAAGAATTAATGAACAATTTAAGGACAGTCTCTAAGCAGCCTGCAGCCTTATGTGTTATACCGAAGAGTGCAGGGAGTATTTTTGTTGTTTTTCTGAAGGGTAAAAATAATATTCTACGTAGGAGGCAAAAGTAGCTCTTTCCCTTAATTATAGCTGTAAATGAACTAGTGAACTAGTGAACTAATTCTGAAGCTACAGCTGGAAGCACAGTGCCATTTTGGCCTTGAAAGGGGATACAGGAGACCACGTAATTCCATTTGGTCAGGAGGAGAGAGCAGAGTGAGAATTTTGTATCATTCAAAATGTAGTAATAGCTATAATATGTTACTGGTATGCAAATAAGTTTGAGCTCTTGAAAATCAAATGTAACCTTACTTTAAGAACTGTTAATTTTTCAATGGCCAAAATATTCTCTTTTATATCTGGTCTATATCATGAATATACTTTAAGAGCATTTTAACATATATAATGAATACATTTTCAATTCTCTCAGGCTCTACATTTATCTTTTTTTAAAATAAACATTGGCCTGTGAATACTGAACTGAATGAATGCATGAGAAAAAGAGAATAATCTGTTATAGTTTCATTTGCAGTGGGATGTTTGTGAATGAAAATAAAAATAATAGACTAACGGATGCCATAGAGGATTTTTGCTTACATTCTCAATTTGTCTCCTATTTTTCATACCTATATATTCTGTACAATCTCTACAATCTACTTTTCTATACTTACTTATTAAAAAAAAAAAAAATACTTGTCCTATACAATGCTATTCATTGAAAATAGTATTCAGTTTTTAAAGTGTTTCTTAAATCATTAACTAAAGCACACTGAAAAAGTATTCAACCAGTGCAAACTGTTAGAGTGAGAATTGTATGTTTAAGAAGCCATTTGCTTCAATGATTTTAAGTCTAAATGTGGGATCTGAAATGAAATGACTTCTTACTAAGTAAAAATGTATAAAAATATTTAGCAGAATTACCTCCTGACTGTAATGTTCAAGGACATCAGAAATGCCTCACTGAAAAAGTTCTTCCAAGGGACTCTTGCTCTATTCTTCATGATGTCAAGATTAATTACGTTGACTGAACATGCAAAATCCAACTTCCCCTATTCTTTGGGTAACCTCCCCCAGCATGCCCAGGCCAAGTCATCACCATGGCAACAAACCATTCCCAAATCCATCAGCATCACAGCGATGCACATGATCCATCTTCTGGTGTTATTAATAAATTATCCTTGTGGAAACATTGGTTCTTGGTGTGGTGCACTGCAGTTAGGGGATGCAGGAGTAGGGGAAGCTGAGTGTGAGGGTGCACCTGGGATGTTTCCAGGGTATTATTTCCTGAATATCCATTTTTATGAAGCAATAGCAAAGTTTGGGAGGATAAAACTGGCACTGACAAAAAAATGCATAGACTAAGATACATCATGAATTAGGGGAAAACCAGAGCAACATGGTCCTCATACTAACACATCCCTGGCTTCTCACTCATGGGACTGAAAACTGCTCACCAGCCTTCCAGTGGCTCTCATCCCTTAGAAATGATAAAGTACAGCCTTTTACCAGTGCAGACAACCCCCTATTGGATTGACTTCTAATTACAGAATCTGCAAGCTGCAAAAGTAGAAATGGCTGAAATGAGCTTCACATCACATCTTGCCTTAACGCTGCTGGAAAAAAAAAAGCAATTTTGATTACTGTGAGAATAATACCTGAGAATGTTTCACTTATGCCCTTTATTGCTAAAAATCTAATAAATGATGTCTGTTAAAGGGATTAGTAATACTTGCACTATCTTCCAATATTTTTCCTAATCAGCCAGCAGCAATATTTTTTTTCTCTCTTATGGAGCCAATATTGAGCTAGTTCCTCTTCCTTCAGGATTGCTGTAGTGTTCTCTCACACATCTTAAAAAAGTCCTGTGTAGTTTCACTTATCTCAGAAGGTGATAATCAGTCTGATTAAAGATGAGTAAATGTTATTCTACATCAGGTACCTCCTGAACTGCAAAATAAACTAGGAGTTGCAATGACTTTTCTGGGATTGATCAGTGTATCACAGAAGGGGCAGGTTATCCTCCCTAGAGCTCAAGACTTCCTGTTATAAACATTGTACACTAAAAGATGAATATATGCAGTTTATGTAGCAAGCCCCAATTCCACAGAAGAGATAGTACAAAAATAACGAACAAGAAAAATTCTGTATTGTTGCTGCATCAATACAACCAACACTTTGAGGTAAAACATATGCTGGATAGTCACTAACACAATTTAAAGGGAAATCTGAGATAAATGCACTTTTTTCAACAGAAACTGGAGTGGTGTTTTTTTAAAATCCACCTGATAAACTGTAAGAAAATAGAGAAAAAATGCATAAGTCTGAATTTTAGACTATAGACAGATAATTCAGTCTTCTGATAATGTGCATGCAGCAGCTGGAAGCTTTTGTTTGATTCCTGTGAACATCACAGATGTTGTAGATTGAGCAGTGGTTTGTGAATGGGAATTTTGTACTCAACAAACTCCTGCAAAACAGACAAAAATGTCTGTGTGCTTTTCTGTCCTTCATCTGTAAGGGAGAAGGAGTTTGAAATGGCTGTTTTGAGCAAAGGTTAGTTTTTATTTTATTAGACATTGCAAGAGACAGAATAACGTGTTTCACTTTTGAAACCCCAGGGCTGTGTAGGGCAGGACAAATTTGTGATGCATTTTAAGTCTTCAGCCAGCTCTGTTTTGGATTCTGGTAGAGAACTCTGGACTGGATCCGTGCTATCTTCTGGCTCATCCTGTGGAAATGGCAAACTGTGAAGCAGGAGTTCTTTAATGTGAACATTGGGGAACTGATTTTGCTGCTGCAATCTCCCTTTATAAGTGATAACATGAACCTGTTTCGTAGGTCATAACCTGAAACTGTACAAACTATGTTAATCTGACAGGACTCCATGAGTTCGTCCAGTTATTTCCTCTGGGACAGTGTGGCAGTGGTTCAGACTGACAAATAATCACATTTTCAGGAAAAATAAAAAGGGCTATCTACCTGTACACCCAGAAAAATATAGTGCAGGGTAAGAAGGTGTAATGAAAAACGTTAATATATGTATTTCCTAGTATTCCTGATAAAATGTGATATGAAAACCTTTTATTATAAGGGTGAAAGCAAAGTGCTCACTGTAGTGTCTGTGGGGCTTTAGTAATTTTATAATGAGGTGTTTCAGCTGGCATCCTCACTCTGAGGAGCTCCTGAGACCCGATACAAATTGTCTTCTTATACCCCTTCTGAAATGTCATGTTCTTTTTTATCCTGGGCTTGTAGAGGGGAAAGTAAAACCATGTGTGTGAGAGCAGGGAGGCCTTGAGAGCTCTTTGGGTTCTTCGGGTGGCTTTATCACTCCCAATCTCTTTTAATTGAACTCCTTACTGTAAAGTAAACTTGTATCGAACAGGCAACCTGCTGTGCACATGAAATTCATAAACAAAATATCCAGAGTCCCCTTTTTCCCTTACAAGATAAACCTGAGAGTGCAATCTAATAATTTCCTGGAATGTAATTAAGTGGCAAGGTATTTGCTCCCACAAAAGCTTCCCCTAAGGAGCTGAGATAACATGCTTGGTAGAATTGCTTGAAAGGTGATGAATTTGAAAAAAACAGACAAAGCAGGAATAGAAAGCTAGGGAGAAGATTACATTAATTGTGCTTATAGAGGGCTTCAAAGGGTCAAATGCATGGAATTCAGTTGCAATAGAAGCAAATCCTACACATCTAACAGACAAATAGACATTATTTCTTCCATGAATTAAGCATTAAAAAATGAACAAATATTTAATCACTGTTCAGAATGAAAAGAACATGTTCTTTTATACAGATGAGGAACTTACCAAAATGAAGAGAAGAAATAGTTGGAGACTATATGTTAAGCCAACATTTAAATTCTGTAGTAAGAATCAGCAGCTACCTATATGTATAATGAGGCAACAATATAAATTCAATACTGAGGCAGAAAGGGGGCTGGGATCTGAAAATGGCAGGGTTTTGAACAGGATACAGGGAGAGATTTATATCATAGTCCAGCAGATGTTAAAAATATTAACGAAGTTTTTAATAAATATTTTTAAAGGCTTTTTTTTACTCCCATGTATGTTTCTGCTAAATCTTTATGTTTGCACAGAACTTTACTCATGAAATCATTGTATCTCCTTTTCTAGCTAGACAGGCATATAACTCCAAGATGCCTTTTAGATGGAAACTTCCACAATTCCTCCAATATTTTCACTCAGACTTCCTATTTTTCTTTTGGTTTCCCTGTCAGCATTTATTCTTTTTAGATGCTTGTATTTTCCTTCTATCCTTCCATTTCCCTTTTACCTGTGGCTGACGTTTCCCAAGTTCCCTCCATTCCAGTCTGCTGCCACTTCTAATAAATGAAGGCCTTGCTGGGAAGTTAACTGATTTGATTAATGGTGACACAGAGTGTTTTTTAAACACATGATATAAAATTAGATACTTTACTTGTGGATTCTTAAGTGTTAGCAGTTCAAGTGTTTTTTAAAAGTGTTGAAGTTTAGCATTCTCTTGCTTGTATTAGAGTTTTAGATTATTTTTAGTGCTTAGTATTGTTGCTGTTTGCTAGGAGAAGCAAATAATAGCAACACATTTCTTGGGTGAAAGAAAGAAGCCTTTTATTAAAATCCGACCTACATTTGCAGGATGATTCGTGAATCTCAAATGGGACTGAAGTTCATTGGGCAATAGGAGAAAACATCCCCTGTCACGTACATCATGCACTGTCCCATAGTCAACACCAGGTGCTAATCTTATGTTTATTAATTCCCTTCTATTTGTAAGAAAGTGGTCACCCTGGGAGAAATCCTGGCCGGAGCTGAGGAAGTGTCATGGCCTGAGAAAAATACTCAGAACCTAAGAAAAGGCCTGGCTAAGATCTGCCTAGGCCTTCAGCAGTGTCCACATAGTATTTTAGTTTATTTGGAGTTAGTCTCATTTGCACTGATGAAAAGCAATATAGATTTTGTTTCAAATCTCTTTCAAATTCAAATTTGTTTGGATAGTCTAATGTTTTTGACAAAATCAAATATTTTCCTGTTCAGGTACTTTTAAAGTAACACATTAACAAATATTTATATCTTACAGAGCAAATAATTGCATTCACTCTGTGTTAAAGCATTTTCTGAGTTTCATGGATTTCAGGCATCGGCCACAGGACAATCCAATTCAGGCCCTAGACAGTATTAGGAGAGTGAAGGATGATAAAATGCTAATTTTCTAAATCTTGCTTAGATATAATCAGTATTATCCACTGACAATAATATCCAGTCCCATATGTTTTAATAAAAAGGCAGTTTGTGTCATGTCTTGTGTGGCACTTGGACAACATGGGGCTGATATCAGTGCCAATGACACCAAACTGGGGGGGAAAGGCAGAGTGACCCTTCAGGGTCAGACCCTTCAGTGGACTTCAGAAGGGCTGGAGGAACTGTCTGGGCAGCCTCCTGCTGTCCCTTCAACCCGAATTGTTCATGGCCCCATGTTTCTCTGTTGTGTAATGATGCTCTGAGTCTGACAGGATTTTTAGAACACCTGAGATGATCTGATGCCATCTCTTCTCATTAAGAGACGGATGGAGTCAGCTGGTCCATTTTGGAAGTCTAATCTGAAATGCCATATATTTGTTCATTTTTTTCAATGACTTCCACTCGTTTTGGTGGCAGCTGTGAGGCCTCTAGTCTGGCTTTTAGGCTCTGAAAACAGCTAGGAAGCCTCTGGAAAAGCCATGGGAAGGAATTCTGTGGCACTGGTAACAGAGTCAGATAATATTCAGATGCTTTAATACAGACTGCAAAACAACCTTCCTGATCTCTGAATATCCTGCCTCTTTCATTATTCATTTTTCACCTCCTACAACAAGTGGAGCAGAAGTTCTGTGAACAGCATCCTTCAGTGCACTTCAATCAAGCAAGTCCACAAAACATGTCATAAGTCCTGGGGGAAATAGTGGGACAAACATGACGGGTGCCACAATCCTGAATGCAGATAATTCCCAGCTGCACAGAGTTTAATGATGGCATGCATTTTTTTGTGCGTTACAATAGTACTGGGATACAGGTTTTCAGCGTTTTTAGTCTTAGATTTAAGGAAAATGAGCTGGGCTGTGAGCATACATGGACTCCCAGGGCTGTTATCAGTGAGATAATGCATTTGGTGCACTAGGGCCATGCTGGCCATGGAAAAAGCAGATCCCAAACCACCAGCACAACAAGTTGTCATCTACACACAGACAATGAGTTTCACAGACACTAAAGTGGAAGTCATACATAGATTGTTTTCCAGGCTCTAGTACAGAAAATGCTTATGAACAAATTAAGGTGGGGGTGTTGTTGTTGTTTTGACTTCCTATCTTATGTTTCATGCTCTCTAACCTGATACTATTGTATTTTCTCTGCCATTGCTTCTCTCTCCCTTCTCATAACCCTAAACACAGTCCCTTATTCTCTTTATCCCTTATTCTCTTTACACTTGCATATTGTACATAGAGACTTCCCCTGCTCCAAGCTGGTTTCCCATTTCCACCTTGCTTTTGATCTGCCCTGCTCCTCCACTGTAGTCCTTTTCCACAGCTTACGGGATTTATATTCTAATTATTGCTTCCCATTCCCATTCTTTTTGCATTGCTGCATTTTGATATGTACCTCTCTGCCTTTTAATTAATTAGCCCTATTCTTCTGTACAGATCCCTTGCAAAAATATTCCAGTCTTCCTTTGTTCCAAGTTCTTGCCTCTCTCCAACAATTTGTGCCAATTTGACTGCTCCAAACCTGGCATCCTTGGCTCCATACCTTTGATATTTATAAGACTTTGATATTAACCTCTCCATATCTCATTTTTTTTCTTGCTAGGAAAAGTTGGACAGCATGGCGTTTCTCCTCAGTTAAAATAGCCCACTTGACCTACAGTTATCCAGAGTCATAATCTTTGAATTCTTAAAGAAATTTGAGTTTGAGAGACCAGTAATTATCTGTTGGGCATAGGCAAGATGCAATTTTCAATGACTAGAGATGTCACACTTGGGTGGCTTTCAAGAGGATGGTAAAAAGTGCACCCTTGGCATGCACAGCAACCTCTGCCAAATCTCAGAATTGTAAATGACATAAATGATGGAAGAAAAGGTCACCATAAGTTTTATAACAAGGGGAAAAGTTATTTTCCTGACTCTTATTTTCAGAAACTGAGGAACTAATTCTAGACATTTTTCAAAAGAAAATAGGATATTGCAAGCCAGACTGAGTATAACTATAATCAACACAAACTGTTAGTAGGAAAGTTGGGCAGTTTACCCATACTGTGGATAAAACCTTCCCTTCTTCCTTAAGTAGACATCCACTCAAATTAGCCATAGTCTCTGTAGGATTAAAGGATTATGGATATTAACAATAACATCTCTTCAGGAAAACATTCAATCTTTTTCTCTATTTCACTTTACATTTGATCCAGATGAAACTATACTGCAGAGTGACACTTTTTTAATCTATTTGTTTTAACCAACTGATTAAGTAAAAAAATTATCTGCCTCAAATCTACTCTTTAAAAATACACCAGTCTTTACAAAATGAAGTAACTGCTAAAGAAATAACTTTGAATTTAATCCAACACTATATATCAAGTGTATCACTTTCATGCTGTCATAATACTAATGGAAGAGATGTTTGAAGAATTCTGCTGAGGAAAAACCATCATAACTTTTCTTCTTTTTAAGAATCAGGAAATAATTTGTAATTTAAAGAGCTTTATATACTCAAGGAAAGTTTAGGAAGCAGGAATCCAAACCCACAAATGCCATGCTATTTTTGTAATTCAGGTTATGTGTTCCAAAAGGAGAACTTTTCCAATATGATTTAGGAAAGGAATTGTCTTTCATCTCAGGACAAGATAGATCGCTTTGATATAATAAAAAAAGTCTTAAGAAATTCAAAGTCGTCTTGTGTTTGTCCAGGAGAGAAAAATAGCCAGCCAGATTAATTTTCAGTTAGCAAGTGGAACTGAGGAGAAGTAAACCTGGCCTTTGACGTTGATTTGCATAACAAAGGAAAAATACAGATGATACTTCAGATTTCTTTTGTAGACAAATTAGTGTGTCAGGTTTGGGATGATAATCAGGAGTGATTAATAGGATCACTGTTATTTTGGAACACAGTTTGAGGTAGATGTAATCAAAAACATGACAGCAGTGTCAGAATTTTTCCCTGTGGAACTCCAAGATGATGCTGTTGCTCTCCAATTTTCCTCTGCTATGTTAACTTCTAAGCAAAAGTCATTTCCCCATGTGAGCAGGGAGAGCTTCAAAATCTCTGTTAATGGTTGGCTGTGGAAAATACAGCTTTTAAGCCATGAATCCGACCTTCCATCAAATATGTATTTAAAAGGGTTTGTTTTTATTTGAAGACATATATTTTCTGTCTCTTTCCCTTGGCTCAGTAGTTTTACAACAAGGTCAAAGGTATGCAAAATCATCAGAGAAAAAGAAACCAATCTGTTTGAAGCCTGTAAGCTTTTCAAATTTTGTGTCTTCCCTTCATGACTGTTACTAAATAATTTAGGATTATCATCCTACTTTACATAGGCAGTCAGGGAGATTTTGTCCCAAGTCTACGTTAATATAAGGTTCTCAATCACTCAAAGGATTCATATGGGTCATTTTGTATCAATTACTAGACACACAAAATTATATCCATGCTTATTATATTACTACCTTTTGAATTTAATAGTATTTTTAAAAATGGTGTTCAAAGGAAGATTAAATTGTATTTAGAAAGAAAAATATGCAAATGTACCACAGGAAGGTTAGGACCTGATAAGAACAGGTCCTTAAGTAATTTTCTTCTTTGTTCAATTCAAAATCAAACTATTCTATACAACATTACACGGAGTAAATGTGATTGGATAATTAAAACAACTTTACAGTTCTTCACTTTTATTTAAAGGATGGTTATCTCTTTAGAGTAATCTCTCTGAGCGACTGTGTGCATTTTATAGCTGACATTTTCCCCTATGGTTACATTTTTCACATAACAAGATTAATTTTTCTTTAATGATTCCCTGAATCATCTGTCAGCAAAGGTGAGTGGGGTTGGCCCAGTGTCCTCACCTCTTCCAGCACAGCCAATTTAATGGTAATAAGAGTAGCTGCTGCAGGAGGCAGGTCATGGCACAGTAACTCCTGTGTCACAGCTGGGGAGCAGGAACAGCAACACCCTGCCTCTGCTCCCCAGAGAAAGCTGGAGAACCGCCCCAAAATCTCCAGAGCCTCCTCTGCTGTCCTCTCTAGCCATTTCCCCAGCTCCTGAGGGGCTACAGGCAGGGTGAGGGATAAAGAAAAGTGCTTCTTTCAGTATCCTGCAAGGATCTTTGTGAGAGGGTG
The DNA here is from genome assembly GCA_034336665.1 of Luscinia megarhynchos. Classification (NCBI taxonomy): domain Eukaryota; kingdom Metazoa; phylum Chordata; class Aves; order Passeriformes; family Muscicapidae; genus Luscinia; species Luscinia megarhynchos. Next base: position 20,618,784 of record CM067574.1, on the reverse strand, counting down.
GACTGGGCTGTGAGGGGGGTGAGAGGGGTTCAAGGATAGAAGATGGACTGGAGAACTGGGAGAGAAAGAGGAAGAGAAATTCCCAGTTCTGCCCATAGATCTGCTGTGATTTATGGCCTCTCCCAGTCCCTCCCAGCTGCACTTACAGTCTTGGGACACAACAATGTTGTACAATCCTTCCCTCTCTTTGTCTCCTACTAGATTCTGGTGACACTTCCTATGGATGCCTGGAAGAGTCAGGGAAAAAGAGCAGCGCGAATTTTTCCAAGCCACTCAAAGGAAAACAGAAGGGAAAGAACTAATAACAAAGCTAGAATCTGCTGTAGTGAACAGGAGACTGCGTGAGAGACATGATTTTTTGGTAAAAGCATGTTTACAAGAGGTATTGCCTTCCTTGGACCAATGAGCTTGATTCCATCCTTGGCTCTGCAATCCAGTCTATAAAAGTGTGATTGCTTCTGCAATAAAGTGTTTCTTCTTCTGCCTTCTGAGGAAGCCTGTGTTGCAGCTACAACTTCCCTGCTTTCTGAGCTGCAGAGCAAGCCACAGAGGCAGAGGACAGTGTGTGTATATGGACACAAACCCCATCTCTCTATTAATATGTCTGTAGGAACAATTTGATAAATGTTGCCAGATTTACAAGACATCGGGAAAACATTTTTGTGGGAGTGCACTTGGAATTCAGTCATGTTACTATCCTGAAAGTTGCTGTTGCCAGGCAAAGCTCATTGGTCTTAAAAGAAATAGAGTTAGTTTGGACCTAAAATTATCTTTATGTGAAAACATACAGGCTATGGTAAGGAGAAATCTTGAGCTGAACAATACCAGCTGAACAACGCACAGTGCTTGCAGAAAACAGGTACCAAAGCACGTAAATAGGAAAACCTGCATGAAATTTTGTGGGAAGGGAAGTTATCTTTGCCTTCAAAATTAATATTGCACTGTCCACTGTATATTTATTTAATCTATATTAGTGCATTGGCGAAATTGTTGAAGGTGAAGTTTTCCACTGAATTTTAAATTATGTGAAAAAGACTAGTTTGGATAAGTGCTGACTTTTGAGAAGCTGAATACATAGGAGGGAGACTGTAAATATCATCACAATAACAGCCTTATTAAATTCAGGAGTATTGAATTACTGTGACCATTTCTTTGGGTTACCCATCTCTTACAAACCAATACTTGCTGACTTGCAAGGGTTTTATGGGCCATCTGATTCAAAGTTTGGTTATTAAAACTTTATCTTAGTAATATAAGGGATATTAAGTCCTATCCTTCTCTGCATGCTTTGAATCAATCTCTGATTTTTTGCACAAAAGCTTGATCTGAAGCTGATCAAATAAAAATTGATAGCAAAATATGTTGTTTGCATTTAACATGACATCATATGATTTTAAAAATCCTTGGAACAATTGCATATTATGTCTTTCAGGGAACAAGGACTCAACAGGAACAAATAAAGAAGTGAAACTGAGGTGACCAGCAGAGAGGATGACTTTATAACAGCTTACTGTAGGCTAGCAGGTTACACAAGACAGTAGACAACAAAAGAAAGTGTAACTGTTCAATTATTTTAGTTAAATGACTTTGTTGCCCAATGGACATTTGTGTAGTATCTGACAAAGTTTTGACAATTCAGATTCCAATTTCCTGGTGAGAATTCCCCAAATAAAGTACTACGCTATCTTCAGGGCATTAGTCCTTTTGAAATGACTGATCCTGCTAAATGAAAATTAGGAAAAAATTATTCATATTCTTATGCTAAAAATACATTTTTAATTACCAATGAAAGAAAGAGATATAGGATTTTTTTTCCCTTTTGATTATGCTCTATTTACTTCAAGATTATTTGTGATAAAGATTTGTTTCTTGATATATAATTGTTCCAAGATGTGGCTGGGGACACTGAACATTGAATTCACAGGATGGTTGAGATTATAATCTCAAACCAGAAATGCAGCTCTTTCTTATAATACAGCAGTTTTCTTTCTGTTACAAATCTTCTGCTTTTGCACACAAAGTTATAAAAAGCAGGTGCCAGATCTTAAGCTCTATTTTAGGTGAGATTTTGAAGTAGTTTCTGAGGGATATTGAACATCCCCATTTTCAGTGACAAACTAGCACAAATTTTTGGAACACCACACTTGGCTGAGGCATATTTTTATTATTCTGCCTGTATAATACTTCTTGTTTTAAATATATTCTATAAATCAAGCTGAAATGATTGGTAAATTAACTGAAAATGTCTATGCATTATTATTTACTAGAGCCACTGATTACTGAGGTGATTGATCCATCCTGAAAGCCAAATCACAGAATTTGTTGCTCAAATCGTATGTAGACTTTGCCCTACAAATGTAATATTTGTGTGAGTGATGAAGGAGTTAGAAAATAAAAATTCATTGTCAGCCAAAAGAAAGCTCACCAAATAAGACACTCTGTAACTAGGAAAAGTAAAGCCTTATTAAATTTTTTTTTTTGGCTCGACACATTTCTTAAAACTACTTACACATCTTTGATAATTCAAACAGAAGGCTGTGATACCAGAAAAAAAAAAAAAAAAAAGAGAACAATAAAAAAAGGCCCAAGGAGTACAGAGTTTTGCTAAATTCTAATTTGTAATCCTGAATGCAGTGGGATTAAAATGTCCCCATTCTAAATTTTCCTTTAAAATGCTTAAAGTTATATAAATACATTTACAATTTTTTTTTGTCACAAAATAACTTAGCATTTCTTGCTGTAAATACTGTAAATCTTTTTTGCCATCCAAAAACATGTCAAAGTATTACAAAGCCATCATTCAAGTCAATTAATACTCTTATGTCACCGCAATACCCTTATGTTCCCGCAGAGGGATTGTTCTTTATGTAACACGACTTCAAGCATTCATTTCCTTTCCCAGACAGAACTTTCTGATGGATTTTGAAAAAATCCCCTGTGAAAGTGATGAAGTTGAAATACCATTCAAATAGAAATATGGGAAATGATCCAGCACTAAGATATGTCAGAAGAGAGTAGAGGGACAATTAATCAGGAACTGCAGTGACAGGGCAAGGGGAAATTGATTCACATTGAAAGAGGGGACATTTAGATTTGGTATAGGGAAGAAATTGCTGGTGGTGAGTGTGGTGAGGTGCTGGAATGGGATTCTCAGAGCAGCTGTGTCTGCCCCTGGATCCCTGGCAGTGCCCAAGGCCAGGCTGGACACTGGGGCTGGAGCAGCCTGGGACAGTGGGAGGTGTCCCTGCCATGGCTAGGGGTGGGGCTGGGTGGGATTTAAGGCCCATTCCAACCCAAGGCATTCCACAAGTCTACGATTTTATGTGAGACACATTCTTTTCTGCCATTGCTGCAGTTGACTGTTCTGTCAGTTTTCAGCAATAACTGATACCATGTCCACCACAGGCAGAAGCCACTTCTAGCCCATGTGAAGAACATCTTAGCATACATTTGAATTTATATCCATATGGAAAATTTT